>APFE030635528.1:146429-166635 GCA_000404065.3 Pinus taeda
TCGAGATTTGCGAGGCTGGTCTTGCAAAGGTTCAACCAGTTCAAGCCCTAACTCCTTATATCCCGACCTCGTTGGGGACATGCAAAGAAAAACAGAGAAAAAGCAGACCACTCTGATACCACTGATTCAGACTTAAACATGAATGCAACAAAATACAGAGATAACCATATACACAAAGATGCATCGGAAATAATACTTCATTTCATTAATGGAAAATATCGAAATATGCTTACAACCATCAATAGAAATAAACCGGTTAGGGCGATGGTAGCTTATCTCTGAGAGGAGATGTGATGGCTACATGCCTCTAAACTGTTCCGAACTGTGTTACAATGAGGCTCAAAGGCCTATTTATTGTTGAGAAACAATGGAAAACCCTTCACATTCCAAAACCTAACCCTAGAAGATGAAACACTAAATTGTGGGCCCCGTTTTGGGTAAATTGGTACATCAATTTCCCGGGGTCGTAAAGTTGGCATACGAACTCCGTTTGACGCGTATGATAGCTCGTTAGAAAGATCTATCCGAGAGCTACCACTTTGGGAAGGGAAAAATTAGTCCATGGACCCATGTTGCCCCCATATTTCCCAAAAAACATCGTTTAGGGCCTCAAAACGGCTCAGGAAGTTCAGGACCGAAAAAACTGCTAAAAATAGTAAATTGTGCTACAATTACGGAAACTAAAAAACTGAAAGAGACAGTTGCGGGGGTCCAATTGGGATAGGTGGGTGGCCACCAACATCCACCTGGATCAGTAGCAGAGAGAAAGAATAGGACAATTATGAACATGGTAAGAAGCATGTTGAAAGGTAGAAACTTGTCTAATGAGTATTGGGCAGAAGCAATTGCATGTGCTATTTATGTGAACAACAGATCTCCTACAAAGATTGTGATGAACAGAGTACCAGAACAAGCATGGTCAAGTATGTATTGCAGCGTATCTCATCTCAGATTATTTGGATGTGTAGCTTATGCACATGTGCCTAAGGAGCGAAGAGGCAAATTGGATGATAAAAGTGAAAACTGCATATTCACTGGTTATAGTGAGCAATCAAAAGCTTACAAATTGTATAACCCTGTCACAAAGAAGACCATAATTAGCAGAGATGTTGTGTACAAGGAGCAAGAGTCATGGAATGGAACTGTAGACAAAACAGTTGATGCACAAGTGCCACTGATGGAAGAAGATGATGTAGCAGAAAAGGAGCAGCAAGAATCATAGGTGAAGACACCAAACAGTGACACACCAACAAGGAATCCAAGATTTTCAGAGAAGCATGGATCCTCAAGCAGATCAACAGATCAAGATTCTCCCAACAATCAATTAGGTGATGAATCAAGCAATGGTAAGAGAAAGATGAGAAGTTTGAAAGATATTTATGATGATTTGGAAATTAGTTCAAATTTTGCATTGTTGTCATTCCAACCTTCTTCGTTTGAAGAAGCAATCAAAGATGAAAATTGGGTGCAAGCCATGGATGAAGAAATTGAAGCTATTGAAAAGAATGCACATGGGATTTGGTTGATTTACCAAAGGACAAAAAACTCATTGGTGTGAAGTGGGTGTACAAGACAAAGTTGAATGAAAAAGGTGAAATTGACAGATTTAAAGCAAGACTTGTAGCAAAAGGATTCTCTTAGTAACTAGGAATAGACTTTGGAGAAACATTTGCTCCGTTAGCCAAATTGGATACTGTAAGAACAGTTCTAGCCACAACAGCTTAGAACAAGTGGAAAGTATATCAGATGGATGTGAAATCAGCCTTCTTAAATGGAATTCTAGAAGAAGACATTTATGTGCAACAGCCTCCAGGATATGAAGTTGAAAGTAACGAAGGCAAAGTTTACAGGTTGAAGAAAGCGCTCTATGGACTGAAGCAAGCGCCTAGAGATTGGTATAGCAGAATCGACACCTACATGAGTAAGAATGGATTTTGCAGAAGCAATATTGAGCCTACCTTGTACACAAAGGTAAATGAGCATGGACATATTTTGATTGTTTGCTTATATGTTGACGACATGATTTTTATAGGTGATTTTGGCATAGATGAGTTTAAAACAACCATGATGAAAGAATTTTAGATGGCAGATCTTGGTCTCATGAAATATTTTCTTGGCATAGAAGTTGAACAATCTGAAAAAGGAATTTTTATTTGTCAAAATAGATATTCCAAAGATTTGTTGAAGAGATTCAGGATGGAAAGTTTCAAACCTGTCCCTACCCCAGTTGCAACAGGTACAAAGTTAAGCAATGATGATGAAGGATCAATGTCAATCTAGCTTATTCAAAAGATTGGTTGGTAGCATCATGTATCTCATAGCTACAAGACCAGATATCATGCAAGGAGTGAGTTTGACTTCCAGATTTATGGAGACTCCAAAAGACACACATTGGAGTGCAAGAAAACAAATTCTGAGATACATATAAGGAACTAGAGATTGTGGCATAATGTATGCAAGCACAAAAAAGAAAGAATTGATTGGATACATAGCTAGTGATTCTGCAGGCAGTTTGGATGATAGGAAGAGCACTTCTAGTTTTGTGTTCCACCTTGGTTTAGGTGTGATTTCATGGGCATCTAAGAAGTAGCCCATTGTGACACTTTTGTCAGCCGAAGCAGAATTTGTTGCAACAACATCAACAGCATGTCAAGCAGTGTGGTTAAGAAGAATACTTGATGGACTCAAGCAGAAAGAATAAGGATCAACAACAATATATTGTGACAATGCCTCAATGATTGCACTATCCAAGAATAGTGTGTTTCATTAGAAGAGCAAGCATATTGATACTAGATATCACTTTATTAGAGAACTTGTGAGCAATGGAGAAGTTCACCTGAAGCCTTGTAAATCTAGTGATCAATTGGCTGATATATTTACTAAGTCATTAGCACAAGATGTGTTTGAGTTTCTTAGAAGAAACTTTGGTGTTGTAAGCCTAGCTGAGACATAAACCAGGAAGCATGTTTGAGTTGTCATGAGTTATGTTTTAGTTTAGCAGTCGTAATTAAGGGGGATGTTAAAATAAGATAATTTTTCTTGCATGAGGAGTTAGATAAAAATAGAGAGTCAGTTAACTGAGTGATTGCATGATTGAGTGTTCGAGTGTTGAGTCAAGTGAGTTAAGTGATAGACTACTTTGAATGTGAGATTGCATGTAGTTGCATGTAAAGATATTTTAGGCAGTTAGCTAGTTGGAAAAGGTTTAAATACCCTTCACTAGGTTCATTGTAATTATTATGTTTTGTGTGATCAATAGAAGAGTGGCAGCTCACGTTTTATGTGTGAATTGTGTTTTTGTCTTTCTGCCTTTCCAACAAATAATTCTCTGAGACCTGATTTCATTTACACTTCTATAATGGAATACTTCCTTGCATCCAATTTTATTCTAACGGGTTGTTCCTTTCTTGCTCTCAATTCTCTGAGGGCATGACAACATTTCTACCAACAACCAATAATCAATCACCTTGAAGTCGCTCTAAGGATTTCACTGGTTGTTGGCTTAAAGAATAGAGTGATAGGATGGTCGAAGGCCATGAAGGATTGGACATTCATTTGCGAGGTCTTGTGGCCAGCCAAGCTCGGAATAAAAAAGGTGCCTCGGCACAGGTGGCCAATCAACTTAACCGATAATTAGCCAAATTTTCAGCTAGCTAGGAGTCAGAAATACTTGGGGAAGGAGTCCATTCGATGGTGCGAACAGAACTTCTAGTGATCACACACCAATAGGGAAGGAATGACTTGCAATAGTGTCGATTCGATAGGAATGCTCTTGCTCAATGTGACTAACTTCAGGTATTATCTTGTCTTTCATATGTATGAATGGCTCAGTCAATTTTTACCCAAGCATGGCAGTTTGTCTTTTCTTCCAAATGTCCAAGCATGATTTTGTTAGATAGTTCGAGCATGTCCCATTTTTGTAATTTTAGTCGAGTCAGGATGGGCCTGTGTGAATCTGGTTGGTTTGAAAGCTTTTCCAATACTTTTGTATTAATTGCCTAGGATCGCAGTTTGTCTTTTCTTCCAAATGTCCAAGCATGACATTGTTAGATAGTTCGGGCATGTCCCATTTTTGTAATTTTAGTCAAGTCAAGATGGGCCTGTCTGACTCTAGTTGGTTTGAAATTTTTTCTAATGCTTTTGTATTAACTGAAGCTATGGTCAAATGAAGGCTATGTAATTTTAAGACGAAGGCTATGTTATGTAATTTTAAGACTCTGAATTTGTGTTACTAGTCTGGTTTCCCATCATGCAAACTAGTAACAAAAATCTACTCGGATATGTAATGTTTTTTTGAAGTAATGAAACAACCGAACCTTTAACCAAAAGAATGATAAGATTCTTAGATCTGACAATGATCTGGAAATGGAAAAGTCAATGTTCATTCATTTGATATGATAGGATTCTTAGATCTGACAATGATTTGGAAATGGAGAAGTCAATGCTCATTCATTTGATTATTGGTTATTCTCTTTGCATTGTAATCATTTATTTCTCGAAAATCCATCAAAGAACAGATGTTGGAGATTTTCTATATATATATAAAATGGGGTAGGGTATTCACTCCTGTCACAACTTGTTTCTGTATGTCCTCTACTACCAAAGGGGAGGCAACATTGATAATCGAGTGTCAATTCCACCATTGGCAATGAAGAGCTCCACAAGCTTTTTAGGATTTCAAAGACATTCACAAGAGTTCACATATATAATTTCAGTGCCCGTTCTTATTCTATTCACGTAGAGTATTTCAACATTAATGGCAATTTCAATATTTCATGGCGAATATTTAAATTGTTAAAAAATGGCCAAATTGCACAACTCACTATGGATCAAATCTCATGTAATGTATTTCGTTTTTATGAACATTCTAGATTCCAAAAAGTTTTCGCATTGTGAACATGAGAATTAAGTTGATAGGAATTTTGTGGCAATAATCACTTCCTATTATGTAAGCATCTATTTTCTCTCAAGAAGAAAACCTTAGTATCACGAATAATAGTGTTATTGCCAGAGAATTCATTGATGGAATGATCACTTACAAAATTAGCATTCGCTCAACCAATGGAAAATTAGAAGTAAGATTTCCAGAAATTAGACAATTATTTTTTGAATGGATGCAAAAATAGAAATATTTACCATTTTCTTGAAACTTTGGTTAAAATTGCAAAAACTCGACAAAAGAATGAAAATTCAATGCACTTTGATCATGAAGCTAGTGCTATAATCCTAGGCAAAGAAGAGTCTAATATCATTTGCCATATTTAAATAAAATAATTTTCATTGGAATTATGATCCAAATAATATTTAGAGTTTACTCTTATTTAATATAATCAAGCAATGTCTAAGTAAACCATTAATAACAAGGCTAATAGCTACAATGCAACATATTCCCTACATCTACCGCTAAATTAATTGATTAAAGAAATGTGGGTACGTGTTTTTATCTTATTCACACATCCGCATTGTGCACAAAATACAACATATGAGATTATGTATTGTTATTGTTGTGTCCACATTCTGCATTCCACATTGCATGTAATGAAAGACAAATCTACATAGTTTTGTCCACATTTCCACATTCCACATGTGTGACTAGTGAACAAAATGTCTTAGAATTTTTGATACATTGTTCGAAGTGCCATGCTTCTTTATGCAAGGTTCACATTTTGTTGAGGGTCTGAATTTCGGTAATCTGTCATTATTTACGCATTTGCATATTCATATTTTCTACAAGGAAAACCATATCGAGCTAATACTGAACAATATCATATATCATATATTTGAGAAAATATTGAGCAATATTATATATAAGTTTATTTGTGCAGAGGGGAATGTATACAGAAGTGCAAGTTCATCTATTGTGTAGAGTTCAAAAATTCATATTAAGCATATACCGAGGAATACTAAGCCCGAAAAATTACAATCTTCCTTATTCTGATTGATACATTGTGTGGAGTCTCGAAATTCACATGAAGAAAATACTAAGAAATATTACATATTAGTTTTGAAACAAAGTTCTAGGGTCTGTATTTTCTCGTGTCCGCATTTCGTCAATCTGTTGTTATTTATGCATTTGTATCAAAATGGTGGGAAATGTTATATATCATATAAAATAGTGGGAAATAGTGGGAAATGTTATATATCATATATTGAGAAAACAATGAGAAATATTATATATCAGTTTATTTGTGCGGAGGGGAATGTATGCAGAAGTGCAAGTTCATCCATTATGTAGAGTTCAAAAATTCATATTAAGCATATACTGACGAATATTTAGCCTGGAAAATTACAATCTTCCTTGTGCAGATTGATACAATGTGTGGAGTGTCAAGATTCATATGAAGCAAATACTAAGCAATATTACATATCAATTGTTATTGTCATGTCCACATTGTGCTTCCGCCACACAGTGAAAGCTCCACACTTCTACATTCCATTGATGTGACCGATGAAAAAAATGTCTTAGAATTTTTGATACAATGTTTGAAGTGTGGAGTTATAGATTAAGACTATGATTCTTTTTGCAGGGTCCGCATTTTGTCATGTTTGCATTTCAACAATTTTTCATCATTTACACATTCACATTTTCATGTTCCATACAACAAAAACCATGCTGAGCAAATATTGAGCAATATTATATATCATATATTGAGAAATATTATATATCAATTTATTTGTACAGAGGGGAATGTATGTGGAAGTGCAAGTTCATCCATTGTGCAGAGTTCGGAAATTAAATGCCAAACAACTTTATATACTAGTTTATTTGTGGAAAGGGGAATATATGCGAAATTTCAAGTTTGTGTATTGTACAGGGTTCTGAAATTCATAGTAAGCATATACTAAGGTATACTAAGTCCATAAAATTACAATATTCCTTGTGCAGTTTGATACATTATGCAGAGTGTTAAAATTCTTATGAAGCAAACACTAAGCAATATTACATATCATTTATGTAATGAAGTTCTTCTGTGTACAACGCAAGGTTTATTGAGCTATTTCCACATAATGAAATCTTATCCACGTTGTGCACAATGAAGTCCATTTTTGCATAAATTCATCCATTTATTCAATTACACTAGGAACTGAATAAATATCTTTGATTGCAGGTACAAAGTTCTTAGTGTGCATAATGTCATATGTGATAAATTGTGCGTTTGCATCGTAATTTTGAATCTTGGTATTGGAGGTTAAATAACTAAGGTGGGGTGGCTGGGGTGGCGGAGGAGGGAGCAGTGGGGCTAAACAAATATGCAGAGGAAGGATAAAGAGTGTACAAAAAGTGCAGAGTACAGAGGTGGGCTGCAAGTTTTTATTTTATAGGGTGCTTCTCTATGTTTCCTTACCTTGACATATACCCGTTCTCTGCACACAATTTCTCTATACACTCTTTCTCCTTGCTTGTCATATCACAAAATTAGAAGAATTTTTATTGATGCGTCATCTCTCAAAAGGTGTGCTTTTATTTCATTACTTGTTCTTTTGGAGAGAAGGCAATCACAAATTCATTCCATAGAAAGAAAGTAGAAGCAAACTCCCCTCGGTTTTGGGAAGGTAGGCTCATTTAAGCCTAAAGGCATCGACTGTATTTCCACTTCCAGGTTTCGAGTTCAAGTGTGGGAGAAATGATGCGTGGAAAGTGCGGAAAGTGTAGGAGAAAGGATTGTATCAAGTCATGTTTTCTTCCTCCACATTCCACATAAGACTAATTTAACATTGTAGGATAAATTTATTTAGCAAGAGAAAGTGTTGAGAGAATGTCACATTTTAAATCAAATCATATTATGACATTATATTAAAGTGCTTATATTATTGTGCAGAGGTGCGAGACAAGTAACATTGATACATTGTGTAGAGTGCTTAGATATTATATGGAAGAACTGGCCGGGTTGCAAGTCCCTTATGTAAGTTGGGGGGAGGCTAAATTCTATTATTTTTTTGTGGAGAGAAAGTTTGTGTGAAAAGTGCGGGAGAAAGGATGCTTGTGAAGTGCAGGAGCAGGGACTATATCGAGTCAAGTTTTTTCCTCTGCATTCCACATAAGGCTAATTTAACACTGTAGCAAAAAATTACTTAGCATGGGGAAGTGCTCAGAGAATGTCATGTTTTACATTAAAGATCATATTATGACATATTATTTTTCTTATATTATTATGCAAAGGTGCAAGACAAGTAATGTTGATACATTGTATGAAGTGCTTAAAGAGTCCAAAGATGTTAGAACTGATGGGGTTGTAGGTTCATTATGTAAGCGGGGTAGGGGGGGGGGGGGGGTGTGGCAGGTTTGGGGGTAGTTGTTATTATTTAGTCATATGGAGAAAGGGTGTGCAGGAAGCGCAAAAGAAAGGGTGTGCAGGAAGTGCAGGAGTAGGAACTCTATCGAGTCAAGATTTCTTCCTTTGCATTCTACATAAGGCTAATTTAACATTGTACGATAAATTTACTTCACAAAAGAGAGTAATAAGAGAATGCCACATTTTAATTTAGATCATATTATGACTTATATTAATGTTCTTATATTATTGTGTAGAGGTGCAGAAAAAGTAACGTCGATACATCGTGTGAAGTGCTTAAAGATTATATGGATCCTTAGTAAAATTGTTTGTTTCGTTTGATATATGCAAACCAACTAGATATAGCATATTGAAAAGAGATAGGGCAAGTTGTGGAGTGGAAAGTCTTTCAAAGAAAGAAGTAATCATGGAGAAATATTTAGGAGACGTTGACGCAAGGCTATTGAAAGCTTTACATTTGCTATTTCTTTTTAGGAGTGGAATGATGGTGCTTTTATTCACAATCTTATGCAATATTAAGTGAAGTGTCTTTTTTGTGTAGAAGAACGGTTGTACAGGGTAGGGAACATTTTTTTTTTTTTTTCGTAATGTATTATATATGTGTGTACATTTATGTATGTCTTCTTCCATACAACATTACATATTGCACAATACATAGAAAATATAGCAAAAAAGCACAGAGTTGTATAATGTAATAATAATCAAATGAGAATAAATCAAACATAAAAACACCTCTTAACAAAGTTATCATTTTCTATCATTGTCTTAATTGAAAGATTTGTTAATTGAAACAATTGTAAACACTAAATACACTTAGACAATCAAGATTAGAAAGATACTCAATAACAATGTACGTGGCCATCACTCTCCGTTAACTGCTTCAATACCACATAATTTATTTTTCTCTTATACTATTTTTCTATATTTTCACCTTTTTACAATATTTGAAATTGGCATCTTTTATAGGGCAGCGAGCTTTGATTGTGCAGAATGTGGGAGTGCAGAGGAAGCACAATGAAATCTTTCTCTGCACTTTTGTATTCCGCAAAATTAAATTTATTCAATTCTAAAGACATAGTGTTAGCATTTCATTCTTCAAAGATGTATGTCGGATATCCAAAACTGTTGTCAAATTTTCATTAGATATACCAACCTGCATGTATATTTCATATTAAAGATCATAATATGACATATTATTTTTCTTATATTATTATGCAAAGGTGCATAACAAGTAATGTTGATACATTGTGTGAAGTACTTAAAGAGTCCAAAGATGCTAGAACTGATGGGGTTGCAGGTCCATTATGTAAGCGGGGGGAGGGAGGTGTTTGGGGGTAACCGTTATTATTTATTTGTACGGAGAAATGATGTGTAGGAAGCACAAGAGAAATGGTGTGCGAGAAGTGCAGGAGTAGGGACTCTATTGAGTCAAGCTTTCTTCCTTTGCATTCTGCATAAGTCTAATTTAATATTGTTGGAGAAATTTACCTAGCAAGAGAGAGTAATAAGAGAATGTCACATTTTAATTTAGATCATATTATGACTTATATTAATGTTCTTATATTATTGTGTAGAGGTGCATAAAAGTAACGTTGATACATCGTGTGGAGTGCTTAAATATTATATGGATCCTTAGTAAAATTGCCTGTTTTGTTTAATATATGCAAAACAACTAGATATAACATATTCAAAAGAGACAGGGAAAGTTGTGGAGTGGAAAGTCTTTCAAAGAAAGAAGTACTCATGGAGAACTGCTTAGGAGACGTTGACACAAGGCTATTGAAAATTTTACATTTGCTATTTCTTTTTAGGAGTAGAACGATGGTGCTTTTATTCACAATCTTATGCAATATTAAGTGAAGTGTCTTTTTTGTGCAGAGGAACGGTTGTGTAGGGCATGGAACAATTTTTTTCGTAATGTTTTGTATAGATGCGTACATTTATGTATGTCTTCTTCCATACAACATTACATATCACATAATACATAGAAAATATAGAAAAAGTCACAGAGTTGTATAATGTAAATAAACAAATGAGAATAAATCAAACATAAAAACACCTCTTAGCAAAGTTATCATTTTCTATCATTGTCTTAATTGAAACATTTCTTAATTGAAACAATTGTAAACACTAAATACACTTAGACAATCAGGATTAGAAAGATACTCAACAATTATGTATGTGGCCATCACTCTTCGTTAATTGCTTCAATACCATGTAATTTATTTTTCTCTTATATTATTTTTCTCTATTTTCACCTTTTTACAATATTTGAAATTGGCATATTTTATAGGGGAGCGAGATTTGATTGTGCAGAATGAAAGAGTGCAATGAAAGCACAATGAAATCTTTTTTTGCACTTTTGTATTCCGCAAAATTAATTTTATTCAATTCTAAAGACATAGTGTTAGAAGTTCATTCTTCAAAGATGTATGTCTGATATCCAAAAGTGTTGTCAAATGTTCATTAGATATAATACAAAGACTCAAAGCATATGTTCGAAACCTTATAGAAAACATTATCATAAAATTGACACGAACTCATATTTGTGCTTGAGAAGCATTCAAGAGTAAGAAATACAGTAACAATAACAATAGTTGTATCCATATTCAAATGCTAATCACCATAGCTATAATTTAGATATATATGAGATCATATTCAAAACATAGTCATAAAAAAATGTTGAACAAAGTCAGAACTACAACACCGAGAATTGAAAATCCTGATACAAAATCGTAAAAGTAAATGCATTTGTCACAATGGGAACTTGGATTGGACTCCTATGAACCATAATTCGAAAAAGATATACAACAAAAAAAAAGAATTTGTATACAATAATTAGCTAAGGTCATGGTAACATAATCAACAAAGTTGAATTATCTAATATTAATAAACATAAAATTAAATGTTGAAGGATTTGAGAATACTTACAGTATGTAAAAGCATCCACCATGACTACGTAGCTATTAGATGTCTATCAAGTTTGTGATTTCTTCAGCAAATTTGTCCACCGTAGCTTTAATGAAATATTTGTTAAGAGCAATTGTAATCTCCATTTTGGCATTTTTACTAAATATCCCTTCAATTCTTCTAGCCTCTTCTTGCAATTGTGCAGCCAAGACAAAGTTCTCGTCATTAATTCTAACAAAAGTAATTAGCCATTTGGTAATATCTTCTACAACAAAATTAATTATGGCATCAAACTCTAATGCCTTGACTATTTTAACTTGTCCAATTCAGCTTTTGGCATGCTATTGGAATTAATTCAGAATTGTGTATGATGCATTGATCATTTAGGCCCAGTACAATCTTTACTTCCTTCAGAAAGGCATCACCTCTTCTAGTGCTTATGCTATTAGATTTAGAAATGATGTCCTGTAGTGTATTGATTCTCTCAATCCATCCAACTTCCACTTGATTTATATTAGCATCTGGAAGTCCTTTGTTTTCTTTCTCTATATCATATAGTAACTCAAGCCTCTGAATAAAAGTAACTAAATCACTATCAACGAATTTATTTCCTAGCTTAATATTACTATTAACAAAATGCACAAATGTCTTAATTTCCTGTTGCAAACACAATAAATCAAAAGTTTCTTGACATGCATGACTAATAGTTTCTAATCTTTGGCATATGTTATTGATGATATATGATTTCATTGCATTAAGGAGATTGAAAAATTCATTCTATCTGTGTGGTGTAGCAGGAGCAGAAATTGGCCATGGTGGTGTCCGTATTTCTAGTGGAGTCATTAACAAAGGATCTAGATTTAGAGTGTCTTCTCGCTCTTTTATTCTTTTTTTTTAGTATAAGATTTTCTACTTCCTATTCGTTAATAGAATGTGCAAGTGAGTGACCGCTAGATTGAGGGAATACCATGAGCCTCTTGGATCCAACACCAAACAGATCAATATCCAGTTTTTCTTGATCAATAACCGTTTTATTATGAAATTTTTACTTTTTCAATTCTCAATTTTTTGTCACACTTGTCATATTTTTCATTTTCCAATGTGATAGGGCGACCATCGAAAATAACGATCTCTTTTGCAATTTGGTCCATTATTCTCTGATTCTCTGCTAAGAAAGAAGTAGCCCAATTAGGGGGTATATCGTTGTAATTTTCCACATCTATAACTTATTCAAGCATTCTCTATTTGTGGGGATTTTGGATTTGGTTATTTGAACTGTATGCACTCTGTATAGAATGAATATCTGAAGAGACTCTTTGTCATCTTCGCAACCTGATAGATCACCATGAACTAGTTTTCAAGTGGTGGTAGATTTTCTCTTTCCTAGACTTGAGGATGAGGTTGCACCAGTACCAGCTTTGGAAGCTACAAATTGTTGTGTAGAATTTATGAATTTTACTTATATTTTCCTTCCATGATAATGTTGGTTTCTTGAGCCATTTGTTTAGTATACACTGCCAATTATTTTATTTTTGGTTCTTTGTAACTCTTGTAAATGATCTGCTATGCAATTTTTTTTGAATTAGACGAATATTTAAACAAATTGTTTGCTTGGACATTACATAATACAAAAATTTCAATGGTTCTTTGTTCAGATTCAATTTAGGTTAATAGGATCGCGAAAGACATGGAAACATAATGAATCTATTATTGCTAGACAAATTGATTAATTGTAAAGAAAATTCATTGAAAATCAGATTAGCTTAGTTGATTATACAATTTGTTCTGTATCATTAAGAAAGTAAATAGAAAATGGATTTGGAACATTTACTGTAGTCACAGTGTTCATCAGTTAGGGAAAGAGCCAGTGAAAAAATGTAGATGACTATCTAAAGAAAGAAATATATAAGAGAGAAAGATGGGAAAGAATCTTAGTTGAGAAGATGAATTGATGAATACTGTCGAATCCACACAGTTGTGAGATCAGTAAAAGTATTTTCTTCACACAATTTCAAGTACTTATTCGCTACAACATTTGTCAATCCGCTATTGTAAATGCCATTGTTTCTTTTCTTTTCTATTGACAGATTTAGGTAATGTTGATACGCAAACAAAGAGTGAAAGTTCTCATGTATATGACCAAATTAGTTAATTGTATGAGTGGAAACAATTTCTTTCCTTTCTCTAATACCTATTTTCTCTCTCAACCCCACTTAAATTCGCAATTATTCACTCCAGTCACAATCACTTATTGTTATTATCTCTCATGTAGAAACTGTTACATATAAAACCCTCAATAAATAACAATTGAAGATATAAAAGACAACATTTATAGGAATTAATGGAAATTAATATAAAAATTCCAAAACCATCTTGTCCATTTACTCCGCATTTTGTGATTATGAGAATTAGCTTAGAAATTGTCAACAATATTTGTAAATAGAAAACTGTGCAAGGACAATCACAAATAAATATTATGTGCAAACATGCCTATCTATATCTATCAAGAATCGATTTCGTGGTTGAGTTGGTCCCCACCACTATGTCATTGTCGATTCATTTTATTTGATATCAAAGTATGAAAACGCTGAACTAAATTTGATTTATGAATAACCTAACATATGCTTTTGAAGACCATGGTATAAAGCTAATTGTCACAACACATTCCATCTAGCTGCACTAAGAAAGCAACAAAAACTCTTGTTCGACATATTCTATATCTGCGTACAAATTCCCCTTGCACATTTCTTCCACTTACTTCCCTTCGGCATGACATTACATATTAATCAGTTAGTTAGTTTTTTTTTTTCTTATTAAAGTTTATGTTAGCACAGTTCTAGGCTAAGTCATGAGTAGGTTTTGAATTTTTTTTTTAGGATTAAATTTGTAAATTAAAAAAAAAATTAAAACGCTACCGAAATTTCTAGTAGCACTCGATTTTCTCGTTCGGACAGTCTCCCTTGTTCTTCAGATAATCTTCTTTATCCAATTTTATTTCTTGTTTTTTTTTTTTTTTTAAAATTTTCTAATGCTACCGGAATTTCCGGTAGCGTCTCCCGTTTCTTAAAATAAAGCTGAAAATGAAACTATTTTTTATTGTCCACGTGTCATAATGACGAAATATCTAATCCAAATCATGAGATTTCATGATTGGATAAGTCACAAACTTCAAGTCAAGTCAAGTGGTAGTGGTTAATCGTTTTGGTTGATCATGTTTGCTAGGTGTCAATCACAACCATAGCCAGTCGTTGCCTACCCCATGCATCTTAAATAACTCGTGTTTCCAAAATTTTAAGCGTGTCTGCAGCGTCAGTCTCAGCCATTTGTTTGAATTTCAACGACTGTTCTTTCTGTTCTGTGTAATACACTACCAGAATTTCTGGCTAGTCTGAATCAAAGCAGGAAAATTGCCAGATTTGCAAAAAGTCTCGTACATCCACCTATATCAGATCAACTGGACTCTCCAAAGCAACTCGACTTCATCATTACTACTACATGCTGTCTTTTACGACATGAAATATTATGTAATCGTGAAGGGTTATATGCATAGGAGATTGAACCATAACTTCATCTCAAATATTCGAAAATGGAGGAAATTTCACCATTTCGAATTTCTGAAGTGCAGGCAAGGAGACACTAATTAAAGAGGTTAAGAACACATCCCAAATTCTCAGGCAGCCTAATTCAAGCTAATTACAATAGTTTTTGGGTAAGATTCCACACTTTGACACCTATTCTTCATAGCAAACAAGTAGATATTCATGGCACCAAAGTCTGGGAAAGGTGGAAAGCTTAAGAGAATCGAACCCCAAGGAGCTGAGCTAGTTGATGCTAATCCAAATGTTAGAAGATTGCTTATTCAGGCAGACTATTACCCACTCTGCACAAGGTTAGGAGGCTCACATCAAGGTGTATCCCGAGAGTTTGCTCAAACTTTCAATGGACAGGAAGCTACTATCTTTGGTTTCAAGTTTTAGGTTTCAGAAAAGTCAATTGCAGAGGCTTTTAACCTTCCCCAGGAAGGAGAAAAGTGGTTTAAAGGACAACTCATTATAGGAGGAGATCTCAATGCTTTTATCAGAGCTGAATACAGATATCCTAACTAGGCCAAAGGAATTCCCAACGATTATCTTAAGAAGGAATGGGAAGAAACACTCAAACTGGTTAAGGTTTTTCTCACTTGTGAGAGAAGGTATACAATAGTTTTTCTTTACCATATGAGGTTTTTTTTTTCATTTTGCAGGTATGTGGACTCTTAATATGCCTTATTTCATATTGAAGAGCCTGACCAAAATGGTAGCCAGGATTGAAACACATCAGGAAGCATCAGAATATAGCATGTATCATCAGGCAATTATCAAGGTTCTAGTTGAAGAAGAAGTGAGAAAGAGAAACAAAACTTGGGACCATTTCTTGTTTTATAGGGCAGCCCAACCTGCACCAAAACCCCAAGAAATTGCTAAATCTTCTTCGACACAAGTTGAGACAAAAATGACATCAACTGCATCAGCTGAAGGAAGCTCCAAAAGAAAAACATAGAGGGAAAGCGTGAGCAGAGGTGCCAAAAGCAGTAAAGAGAAGCCTTTAGCTACTGAATCTGAAAAGAAAAGGAGCAAGGCGAAAGATTTTCTACCCAGAAAACAAAAAGCTCAAAAATGGTTCCTCCTATGGACCTCTTCCTAAGGTTTACACAAGAACTCAGAAAAGAAAACTTGTAGCTGAAGAGAAATCTAAAGTGCAGGTGTTTCCTAAAATTCCAGAAGCACATGAACAAAAACAAGAAAACCAACCTCTTGATTCTGATGACGAAATATTGAAGGAAGCAGGATATACAAGAACTAGTAAAAACAAGAAAGAAGCACTAAAGCTAGTTGCTGGAACTAGGAAGAGACATACTAGGGAAAAGAACGAATACAGACTGAAATCAAAGGCCCTAAATAATCCTAGTTTACTGACTGAAGTAATAGTTATAGAAGAACGACCTATAGAGTTGCAGAGTGAGGATCCTTCAATTGCAGAAATCAGAAGATCCTTGATCAAAGCAAAGAGGTAAAGCTCCCATGGACCAGCCATCAGAGCTTTCCAAAAGAAGAAAGATCCAAAAACAAGTAGAAAAGAAAGAGACCATCATCAAAGGAGAAACAACCAAAATCACAAGGTCTAAATCTATTAGAAATAAAGCAAACTTTGATAAGCTTGCAGAGGTTGCGTCTCACATGGAATGAAAGCGTGTTTTGAAGCATTTCTATTAAAATTTTGAAGTGGAAATGTTATCCTACCGAAAATGTCGAAAGTGTTTCTAGTTTTTTTCGCCATTACAGGTATCATCAGAATTTCCAGTAGCACCTGTCTCAACAGAAATATATAGTTGTCAGCAAAAAACCTTCGGGCCAGTTTTGGAAAGACAACAATCCATAACAATATGGATAAGAAAGATGATGGATATGATATAGTTATGAGGTTGTTGAAGGTTTTATTTAATGAAGCCATATGTTCATTAAATAGTCAAGAGCATGAAGAGAAAATTTAGCAGCAAAAGGGGCAGCCAATCAGTTTTTCTAGCAGCAAAGTGTCATTCTTCCTCTTCTTCTCATCTACACCTATACTTTTTGTTGCAATTCGATGGGAGATGTTTTTAATATTTGAAAGACACCCATGTAACAATGAAATAGTGGAACCACCAATTTATGAGAGTTGGAGTTGGTGCCTCTCTCCCTATATATATCTTTTGTAAATATCATTTCAGGGTTGTATTTTATTTCACCTGAAGACTTAGCTTAATAAAATAGTTTTTTCTGCACTTCATGTTAGGATTTTGTGATTCAAGTTATATCTAATGTGTGGTTTGTCTATCTCATGTTTTCAATTTTCTGAATTAAAAATTTGTAGTATCTAGTATAGTATGAGTGAGAATCATTAAGAGGATTTGATGATCACTTATCTACTGTCCAGTTTTCTACAAATTATAATATATGTTCAAGTAAAACTTGTTAGTTAAGGTTTCACAAAGGATTTGTGAGATACTTTATACATGTTTTTACTTTCTAATTGTTGTCTCCCATGCCAAGCCTGTTTTAATCTTTTAAATGATAAATTACAACAACTAGTATAGTATGAGTGAGAAATCATTAAGAGGATCTAATGATGATTTATCTACTGTCCAGTTTTCTGTAAATCATAATATCAGTTCAAGTAGAAATTTCTAGTGAAGTTTTCACAAAGGATTTGTGAAATACTTTGTACATTTTCCTACTTTCTAAGTGTTATTCTCCTTGCCAAGAAACATAGTTTGATACAAGGTTGTTTATGTAGTTGAAGTGACTGCCTTAAGATACTCAGTTTCTTAGGATATTTATAAGCTACCTGTTCTTTTCCCTTGCTCCCTTATATTACAAACCTAACCACGCAATTTATGCTTGCCAAAACTTGCCAAATGCATCAAAGTTAAAGAGGAACACAATCATTTCAAAACTCCTTCAGAAGCCATCCCACCACTCAAAAAACTCTTTTAAATTTTGAAATGAAATCATGATTTGTAAGGCTTACTCCTTTTGCAGTCTAGGAGTAACTCCTTGTGCTAACAATTTCTGCAATGGAAACTTTGGTTTATGTGTATATGAGATACAAATACTCACAATATATGAAAGCAAAATTTACAATTTTTAAAAATGGCAGTTGTCTTTCACATCCATGATTTTTGACAAAATTATTCACCAAGTAGTACTACCAATCATAAATTAATAGTTTATACCAATATTTTCTATGTTCAATGTGTTCTTCTATTTGTCATTTTCTTCTTCAAATCTTAATTCTATTCTTCTCTTTTATTATTGAGTTCACATTCCAGCTATATGCGC
The DNA here is from genome assembly GCA_000404065.3 of Pinus taeda. NCBI lineage: Eukaryota > Viridiplantae > Streptophyta > Pinopsida > Pinales > Pinaceae > Pinus > Pinus taeda. The sequence continues at coordinate 164,491 of APFE030635528.1, forward strand.
TCAATCACTATAAGACCCCATGGATAAAAGAAAGCCAGTTAATCGAATGAGTTCTAATAACTTTTTTCGTTTAACTATAGATTTCTCGATATGATATGTAATTAGCAACTATTACTATTTGGAGTGTGAGATTTGTTACATAGAACAGTCTCAATAAATAGCAATTGAAAATACGAAAGTGCATGTTTACGAGAAGTAGTGAAAATAAATCTCAAAAGTCCAAAATTATTTCGTTCTTTTATTTCAAAAACCACTACTACTTTAATATCATTGATATATGTGTACTAAGTAATGCAAATTTACGAACTAAAATAAATATGAATTCATGTGTATATTTCCACAACCCATAGTTATGTTGATACAATTTTCTGGATATATGTTTTGTGTGAGTTTAGTTATGTCCTACATTTCAAATGGTCTCACCAGCCATCATCAGGGAATCAAGTAAAGCATCATAGATTGGAAAAGAGTGTTGGGATATTGACTAAGAAAGCATCAATTAGTGATTGTTAATATGCCCATTAATACATATTTTTAGGAAATAAAATATGTGTATTAAAAACTAATCAACTTGTGACCATTAATATGATCGTTATTAGGAAATAAAATATGTTTATTAAAAATATGTGTTCACAATTTAAAATAAAATAAAGATAAATAAATTAAAATAAATAAGGTATATTTATTAAAAACTTGACTATAATTTAAAATAAAATAAAATAAAGAAATTAAAAGTAAGCTATATTTATTTCCACAGGGTCTTGGATAGATGATGATTAGGTGCATTGTTAACGCACTTCTAGATGTTAAGTCACTGGTTCAATTCGCCACCCTATTTAGGTGTTATTCTTGGATATGACCATATGTTTCACCATGCTAACTAGATAAATTAATTAAATAATTTATTTTTTTAATCTTATTAATTTTAAATTTTAATAATTCTTTTAATTCATTAATCGTGATTTGTTTATAATAAGCTTATTTAATTCTTATTTTATTATTAATTATGGTTAAATCTTTTAGTAATATACCTTATTTATTTTAATTTCTTTATCTTTATTTTATTTTAAATTGTGATAAAATCTTTTTATACTATGGTCAAATCTTTTTAATAAACATATTTTATTTCCTAAAAATATGTTTTAATCGTCATATTAACAATCACTAGTTGATTCTTTTTTAATAAACATGTTTCATTTCTTGAAAATATGTTTCAACAATCATATTAATGATCACTAGTTGATTCTTTGTTAATAAATACCGAATACTCTTTTCCAACCTATCATGCTTTATTTGAGTCCCGAGTGATGGGTGGTGAGAGCATTCGAACCGTAGGACATCAGTGAACTTGAACAAATCATATATTCAGAAACTTATATCACATATGAATTCACTGTCATCATGACCATTGTTATATAGAATTTCAATACAATGACACATAAATATTGTGCGCAAAACGCGATTAACTAGCTCTAGTACAAAATAATTTCATGGTTATGCTAGTTTTTTCTGTGTAGTGTCACCTCTCATTCTTACAATTTTTTTTTTTGACAAATACTCAATGCAAGGTGCACAATGGTTTGCTTACATGTCGATTAGCCAAAAAAATGCCGAAACATTTTTGATCTAAAAATGAAAGTGAAGGTTTCATTGATTAATTTGCAAGTTTGTTTATGTCATTTTAGGAAATAGATCGAAATTTTCAAAAGTACACAAACATAAGTTAATTTACAGAAAATTTATAGAAATAAGAGGACAAAAATGCAACATAAACCAAGAATAAATTGATGATGCAGTTCACCCATATTGGGCTACATCTCTGGGTCCAACTTCCAATGGTGACAACTTTATTAAAGTGCTTAAATGTTCATTATATCAGTTTAGAAGATTCAAACTGAAAATATGACACTTCCACGCTTCTCAAAACACTAAAAAAACCCCATCTAGGTTCTTCTTGAGCTCAAAAAGGTTAAAAATTGAGCAAAATATGCCCCTTCAATATTCTGTTTGCAAACTACTCCTCATTAATTCTCGGTCATGCTAAATTTTCAAAAAAATGGCCAATGACCTATTGGTGGGCCTGTTCATTGTTGGGATGTAGGTTGAGGGTTTGAATCCCCTGCTAGTTGTTTCGTTGGGTATATA
>APFE030635532.1:0-24775 GCA_000404065.3 Pinus taeda
TTTTTAGAAATAAATAAATGAACATGCATGAAAGGTAATAGCACAATAGGGTCTTGAGAACCTAGGATGGGACCTAACCCAAGGAGGCTAATATCTCTAAAGGGGCAATTGTCTAAGAACCAACAATGCCTTTCATTAATTAGTAAAAGTGCTTGTACATGAAAAGACACAAACTAGAACTTTTAGGATAATCACTCTACTAACTCGACTACTACTAGCTTATTCTCACTTTTTGTTGACTCCCCGACCAACTACTTGAGCCCTCCAATACTCCTAAAAAACAGGATCATGCTCCTTGAGTGACCTCATAGCTATATGGAAGAGTAATTAGTGCTTCAAGCCAACTGAGTTTGATCTTGCTACAACTGTGGGCTAGTCCTATAAGTATCTATTACTCGATATCCTCATGATTTGTGCCAAAAATTCTCAATATACTACATCATATGCACATTAAATTCCTTGAGAACTTAACTCCTCTTACTTTGAATCTAGCTCATGGGTGGTCAGCTACAAGAAATATTGTAGTGGTAGCTAACCTATGATTGGGTGGAGAGTTGAAGTTCCTCCCTCAATTTCCAATTATTCAAGTTAAACAAATAAATTTATTTAATTGTAAATATATTGCACTATGAATGATGAATAATGATTGGTATGTGTTATGATAGTGTATGTTTCAACATTATTGATGTAGGAATGTGATATTCCTACTTGTCTATGATGAGAGCCTTTATATGTAAGTTTTCATGGTTCTGAGAGGCTTGGAGGCCTCTATGTTTGCTAATATTTTCATGAGTGTAGGGCTAATTATATGGACATATATGATTGCTTGATGTGCTCAACTAAACTATCATATTGTGTGATTACCATTGTTTGATATGCTATGAATAACATATATCTCTGTTTGTTTAAGGCTATTGATTGTCCTCACGCTAAAGGAATGGAACTGGTGCAATGTATTATGAATCAATATACCTGATATTTCTTGTTTTGGATCCATTCTATGGTTGGTATGATGCTACTATATCTAAAGTTATAGAGAAGTATTAGACATGGAATAGATTGTTTAAATGCTTCATATTACGTATGTTGATTGAATCTATTGGTTGTATTATGGCTATGTATAACATTTAGAACATTCAATATTTGGCTAAGGGTTTCATTCCCATAGAATTTATGTTTTGAGAAATGCATATCTCCAAGGAGAATTATGGTAATGTTCCTTGAAGTTCTCATTTTCTTTTATTTAGGTTTAAGTATAGTAGAGGTTGGATTTGGTATTCGGGGTTGAATGGATTATTGGAAATACCATCTATCATGGTCGAATAAATTTTTAGGTTTTTATCATTTAGTGCATCTAGATATGAAAAATGAGATGATGTACTTAAATCTAGAAGACGTATTTAGGAATCTAGGAGTCCAACTAGATATACTCTTATGCATTTTGGGAATGCACTAGATTTGAAAAAATTGGAATGTCTACCAAGAAAGGAAAGTAAGTGGAAACATACTGTGAGGCTTCGCTTGCGAAAATTCAATGATAATCATTAGAAATATAATTTAAGACTCAAAGAATCTAGAAGTTCATGCATATCACAAATTTTTTGAAGTTGGATGTCAAAACTAGCAGATAGGTTATCTAGGATCTGGGGGATCTAGGTGTGTAACAAGGCTGTACTCTTGTGTAAAAACCAAATATCTCCTATAATTTGGATGTAACATGGAAAATATTCAAGGCGTGAAAGGCAAAAATGCTATGGCACCTGTGAAGGTATTTGAGTTAGAGAATTCCATTCTGGAAGGGAAGGCTATGTGGATGCTTGTGGGCTCCACAATATGTCTCATGAGGGAGGAACTATGAAGTCTGAGAAATCTAGGTTTCAAGAAATAATGAACCATGGTAAATATTGTGCACACTGTATTTTCTTGTGAGACTTGGTATAAAGTATAGCTACACAAAGCACTGTAGGTCGAGTTTGGTGGGACCATATGTCCCCGAGTCTACATGGGCTCCATGTTGTAGTGTGGTTCTGATGTGATGCCATATAATTGGACCAACTTGAAGGAGCATATCTCTCAATCTAGGTGTCATATTGAAGAAAAGTTTATATTGTTGGAAATATTTTAACAAGTTGATTAGGATGGTGATATAAAAAATCAGTTACACAAGATTTTGTGAAGGAGGATTTTTTTGTGACCCCATCTTCATAACTAGACACCAAACTCAACGATGTGTGTAATCTAGGGTGATGATAATCACCTAGGTAGTCCTGTTTAGGTGTGAAGAAGACATGACCCCAAAATAATTTACCCTATTTAAATTTCTCATGGGACATTTGTTTTGAATATAGTGAGCACTTATACGCTTAAATTCGAATAACAATGCTATAATACAATAGGCTAACAACATGTTATACCATTATTATAATGTACTATTTAACAAGTGTCATCAATAATTAGTGCTACAAAAAGGAAATCTTTGGCCTAACTTCTAGGCGCGCACAATCCATTTTTAATAAAATAAATGAGTGAGGTTTATTTAACTTCGATTATGAATTCATATGGTGGTAGATATTTTCACAAGTTGAGTGTTCAATATAGCCATGAATTAGTGCCCTGTATCCTGTCAATCTCAAATGTACACTTAGAAATTTCAAACGTTAAATCTGGGATGTCCTAAATTTTATAATTATAATACCATTTTTCTTACCTAGGCACACAAGTTATATTACATCGTTTTGGCATTCTCCCAACATGATATAGAAGATGTAATCCTAAATTATTCAATAGAATTTCACAAGACGGTATGATTCAATTAATTCATGAATAACTTAATTTGACAACCACCAAAAATTATATAGCTAATAAAATTTCAATCATATTTCACACATATACATAGATACGTTGGTCATCATGATAAACATTGTTGAAGGTTCATAATTGAAGAGCATAGACTAATTTACTTATCTGAATGGTTTTACGGGAAACTAAACTAGGGAATTCCACTCTCCTCCCAACTGTAGACTAGCTACAATGTAAACTTTCTTGCATTTGACTACCGTCGAGCTGTATACAGGGTTTGATGAAATTGTAGGGGGTTTGAAAGAAAATTAGCAAGCACCTAATTTAGTCTCTACTTTCCTCACTGAAAAACTCTAATTTAAGTAAGGGATCTATCAAATATTTTACAAAGGATGAGTGCTCAATTCCATGATTCAGTTCCAGATATAAAGTGATAGAAAGCGTGATAAATGCCTGTCAGTTAGTACTTTAAGAGATGAAGCATGCAATTTGAGTGAGCGTTGGGTGGACACGCTAGAGCACTGAGTTAGTACAAGAATCGCCGACAAGAAATATTGTGATAGATCATAGCTATGAGAGAAGGTGTGAGAAGGTTGGTGCCAATACAAGATAAATAAATGGTAAGATTGGATTAGTGCTAGCATAGGAGGATACAAAGGCTATCAATATTTGTTGTGTGGGTGTGTATTTATACCATTCACATTAGAGTAATTTTGAGGTCTAAAATGGGCCTCAAAACAAAAATGTACAACAAAAATAAAATTTATAAGAACCAATAGGATTCAAGATGATGATGTCAACCATGGGGGTTGATTCACCGTTTTTGGAGTAAAAAAGTAAAAAGATTGAAAAATTGAAAAATAAAAAAAAACTATTTTTTCAAATTGTGTTTTCAACTTATCTCCCTATAGTTTTACTCAAATTTCGAGTGGGAGCACTCGTTGGACGCAAAATTTAATTATTCATCCAAGGAGTGTGTATGTTAAATACTTTTTATGGACCTTGCTATAGGAAAAATGAGAAATACATGAAAACATATGATTGCAATCACATTTTTTCATTTATTTCTCATTTTTCATGTAGTAGTGGCCATAAAAAATATGAAATATGGGTACTCCTTGGATGAGGAATTAAATTCCGCATGGAAAGAGTGCTTCCACTTGAAATTTGAGTAAAACTATAGGGTGATAAGTTGAAAATACGAGTTGAAAAGGTAGTTTTTTTCCTTTTTCCCTCTAAAATTTGATGATGTAATCTAATATTATTTTATTATTTCCACTACTATTTTATAATATTCCTTAGGATCCCCATTTTAGACCTCAAAATTTCTCTAATGCTGCATCCAATGCATATACCAAGAGGGCATTGACCTAATCTTCCTAGTTCCTTTACCTTTACGCCTTGTGTCTTTAAATCGTAAAGAGGGAAAATGAGTGTCAACACCACCCAACCAAATTATCCCTTCACAATGCCAGAAATCAACTTTGTATATCAACTCTAAAAATCAATCTAACCACAATTTATTAAAAATTTGTTAGGAGAAGTGGCTTTTCTTAACTGCAATTGGTTTTAGAATTAAATAAAACAAAATAAGGTTATGGCCTTTTCAGAGCATGCAAGTGAAACCATAAATATTCCTTTATACCAAGGATTCATAGGGAAGTCCAACCATTAACTAGGTTAATTAATTATTTCTTTTAATTAATTAATAGCATATATTAATTTATGTTTTCATCCAATCACGGTTCTCTCTCTCCATGTTGGTGTGACCACCATAATAAAAGGGGTAGAATAGGGGAATGTTTCAAACCCCACCCCCTTAAAGGAACATTGTCCTCGATGTTCTTTAATAGAGAACAAAGATAACTAAGCCATATAGTGACATATCCTTACATTAGTGACAACTTACATGTCCTTCATTTATCAATCCCAACCATGTCATTCAATGTCTTCATATGAACAAATTAAACTCATTTACTCCTTGAACGTATCTAATGAATATATGATTCCACTAGGTATGCACATGAACTTTTGAAAACCAAATTACTTCGGTTTCCCCTTCCTTATAGTCATAGAACTTCCAAGTTTAGGCATCCCCTTCTTTTCCTCCCTATTTCTTTGGGTGATCCATTAATTGGTAATGCTTCCTCACATAGGAAGAGTCTTCATAGCCCAGGCATCCATTTGGCTTGTTATAATAGCACAACACATTAGTCACAACATATCTCATGATGATTAATGCATATCATAGGGTTCCAGTGTCATTGAAATGACCTAACTTCTAAGGTATTTAAATCCATTATGTTTCTGCAAAGCACTTTAATATTACCATGCCGATAATGCTTCATATATTCATGTTGTATGGTTCATAAGCTCACCTAACCACAATTTCAACATAAAAATTCTTTAAATAATAAAGAATACTTATCTCTATAGTTACTCTTTGCTTCCTCTAGCTTCACAAGCACTAAGTGGTTTAACAGACCAAACAAGAACTTCGTGGTGTGATTTGTTTTTCTAATATGCATTAAGTTTTTTTCCCAAAAAAAAAAAGCACTGAGTGGCATATATGCTCTTTATCTCCATGCAGTCTTGGGTCAACTTCGTCTTTAAGTCCAACTTTTTGAGTGGTTTCATAGCTGAAGCAAGCTCTTAGTGGAAAACATATTGCTCCACACATTATTTATCTATCTCTATCTTTAAGTCTAGCTCACTAAGTGGTTTCATAGCCAAAGTAAGCCCTTAGTGACATATATACTGCTAAGCACTGCGCAATGGACCTATCCCTTTACAATTCCATAAATTAACTGAGTCTATCAACTCTAAAAATTGATCCAACCACATTTCATTAAAATTTTGATAGGATAAGTGGATTTTCTTAGTTGTGAGTGGTTCCAGAATTAAATATGGTGGGAAAAGGTTATGAATTTTTTATAGCATGCAAGAAAACTAGAAAAAATCCCTTAGACTAAGGATCTGTAAGGCAATCAAACCTTCAATTGCATTAATTAATTATTTTTTCAAGTAAGTATTTTCGGTAAAACCACATTTGAAAGAATTCCTTTGATGCATTTTGAACCATATTAGTCCTGATGATGAACCACATTTGATGGTTCGAAATGTGTTGATGAAATTATTTTGAATGTAGTTTTACTGATAATAATTTCTTGAGAAAATATGAACGATAAGATCCTGAATTCAATAATTAATTAATTTTCTAAAATTAATTAATATCAAATATTAATTTAAAGTTTCGACTAGTTCTGGCTCTCTTTCTCCACACTAGTGTGGCAATCATAATAGCAACAATAGAACAGGGGAATGTTACATCTAGTGGATCTACACAACCATCTACAAAATAGAGTGAAGTTGTTCAAACCTACTTTAGTGGAGGGGCTTGTGTAGAGGCAAAATACCTAGAGAAAATAGGCTAAAAGAAAGGCTAATCAAGTGGGATGAAGTAGAAGGAGCATCAAGATTCTTCTAAGTAGAGGAAGAAGAAGTGGAAAGGGGGGAAATATAAAAGGATGCCAACAATAACACATGAGTGCAAAGATACCAACAATAACTTGAACCATTATAACATTAATGGTCCTATAGAGTAGAAGTATTGGAAGTTGCATCCAAAGTTTAACTAGAAGAAAAAAAAGAAAGATAATAAGAAGAAGAATATCATCACTATTGATCCAAGAAACCATATTGAAAGTAACTTGGATACGGTTGAGAAGGTCGTATATACATTAGTGAAGAAGGAGGTGAATATGAGAAGCCTTTAGTAATATGAATAGATTGAAGAGAGAAGACTCTTATATATAAAGAAATAGGTTTTAAAAGACCAAGATTGATGCTCTATTCGACTCAGGATCAAAGGAAAATATCATTGTGGTAGATCTCGTCAACAAATTGGGAATATATGTTCATGATCATCCAAGCCCATATCCATTAAGGTTGGTAAATAAGGATGAAGAAATAAAGATAACAAAATATTGCAAAATTAGATTTGTTATCAATGTAGATTTTATTGATTAAGTAGAACTAGATGTAGTTTCCCTTGATGTATGTGGATTGGTGTTTAGAAGTCCCTCTATGTACATTTGAGAGGAAATATTCATACAGATATCCATCTAACATTTCCTTGTCAAGGATGGAAAATCATTCACCATCAACATATGCAAGAGAAAGTAAAAAAATTCACTGGTAAGTGCTAACCAAGCCAAGGAACTAATGAGTTCTAGAAAGAAGTACATTTTACTTTTTTTAAGAGAAAATCAATCTGTAGAAGAGGTGGTGAGAGAAAAGGAATCCCTAGAGGGGTGTACAAAGAAAAAAAAATAACAATTGAAATAACTGCTTTAGGCATATATGGATGTATTATAGGAGCCTAAAGGGCTACCACCTAAAACGAAAGTGGAGCATGAGATCCAACTATTTCCAAACTCCCCATTGCCAAAGATTGGGTTATATAGGAATTTTGTTATAGAAGAAAGTGAGGTGAAGAAACAATTGCAACAACTACTAGAACAAGGTCTCATTCTACTGAGTACATCACCATGTGATTAACCCATCATCCATGTGCCAAAGAGGATGGGACTCAGAAAATGTGTATAGATTACAAGGTGTTGAAAAAATTATGCTAAAGAATAAGTACCCCCTTCCTAGAATAAATTATTTGTTATATGAGGTGGAGCAACCAAAATACTTCAACGAGCTAGTAATAAATTTGAGATATCACTAAGTTCAAGACATAGAAGAATATTCTTGTAACGCTGCCTTCAAAACCAGGAAAGGTTTGTATGAGTGGTTAGTCATGCAATTTGACTGGTGCAATGCACTAGCTATGTTTATGAGGTTAATGAATGATATATGGCTCCCTTTTATATTTGATTACGTTTCTGATGACATACTAGTATATAGTGCTACTTGGGAGGAGAAAATATAACATTTGATGTAGGTGTTGGAGACATTAAAGAAACACTAGTTTCTAGTGAATATCAAGAAATGTGAAGTTTTACAATAATCATTGGTGTATTTGTGGTATGTGATAGGTGGAGGACAGTTGAAGATAGATCCCACCACAATGGAGGCCATCTTAAATGGACATTTCCTACTAATTTTTCTAAGGTTAGGAGTTTCATCTGGGCAACACAAATTTTGAGGAAGTTCATAGCCTCATTTTTAGTGGTAGAAGAACCACTCCATGCCATAACAGTGAATGATAAGATTTTTCTATGGGGAAAGGGGTAGTAGAGGGCCATTGAGGAGTTAAAGAAGAATATCAATCAAGCACCAATTATAACATTACTGAGCTTACAATAACCCTTCAAAGTGGAGACATATGTGAGTGAGTGTGCTATGTGAGTAGTATTGATGTAGTGAGGAAGGCCTATATTTTACCATTCTAAAGTATTTAATGGGGCAATTCTTAACTACCCTACTTATGATAAGGAACTTTATGCCCTAGTCCAAGCTATGAATAAGTGGAAACAACATTTGATGGGAAAGGAGATTACAATCAACTCAGATCACCAACCACTACAATACCTTTTGGCCTAGAGTAAGCTACAATAGACCAGACATTACAAGTGGATGGGGTTTCCAGAAAAAAAAAATCATTTAGTGATGAAATATAAGAAGGGAAACACAAACATGTTGGTTCATTGTTGGAAACTTGGTGTTGGCATTGATGTTAAACATGGATTCAACTAGTTTGGCATCGATGTCAATAGGTTAGATGATCTTATACATAATGGTTTAATCTATGTGACAAGTGTTGGGGGTGCTCCAATGGCGTGTGAAGCTATTAAAGGGAAATTGTTGCAAATCTAAGCAAAGAAAGTTGAGTTTCCCCCAAATTAGAGGATAGACTCAAATTAGCCATTCACAACTCACATCCTTAAGGGATGGGCATAGATTAACCATTGAAAACCCACATTTGTAACCCAAATTATCAGTTCATAACCAGCTTTCATAGTCCTGTAGGTGAAGAAATCCACGTCTGCGAAGCCTATGTGTGCTAATCCAAATTTAAATAGGAACACAACAAATTATAGATATAACCATAAATATAGAGATGCAGCAAAAATAACACTTCATTTCATTAATATCAGATGCTGAAATATGCTTACAAACAGAATGGAAATAAGACTAACTCGAGAAATGGTAGCTTATCTCTGAGAAAAGATGTGGCAGCTACATGGCTCTGAACTATGTTACAAGGAGGCTTGAGGGCCCATTTATTATTGAGAAACAATGGAAAACCCCAAACATCCAAAAACCTAACCCTAGGGGATGAAACCCAAACTATGGGCCCCATTGGGGTAAATTGGTACATCAACTTCCTGGGGTCGTAACTTTGGCATATGATCTCCATTTGACACACACGATACCTCATTAGAAAGATCTATTCGAGGACTAAAACTACTAATAATGAAGATCAATCTCTTTTAACTTTGGTGATTTTTCAAAAAATTGCCGTTTAGGGCCTCAAAATGGCTCTGGAAGTTCAGGACCCGTTAAACTGCCAAAAATAGTAAACTATGCTACAATTAAGGAAACTGAAAAACTAAAACAAACAAAGGTGGGGATCCAAGTGGAATAGGAGGGTGACCACCAATATCCACCTGGATCATTCCCCCTCCCCCCCCACCCCAAGGAAGCAATGGTCCCCATTGTGTTGAGTTCCTCCATGAGATGAGGAAACTTCTACTGAACTTGTTCCCTGGTGAGCCACTTGCCCTGGTGAAGGTGTTGGCCTTCTTTGACAACTTGATATAGTTGGACCCTTTGCTGTCAAGTGTTCTTGATATATGTGTCCATGATATGATCAGTTGTGGCTTGTTCCATGCAGCCTGGATTTAACTCTGTAGGTGTGAGGTGTTCTACAATGTTTGACGTGTCCACCAATGATGGGAAGTAGAGTCGAAGGCGGTTCACATTGAACACTCAGTGTAGGCCAAGGAATGGGGGAATGCTGAGCTCAAATGCATTGTCTCCCATAGCCTTGGTAATGGTGTAAGGACCATATTAGAGTGGTCTGAGTTTCTGATAGGCTCAAGTAAGGTGTTCCTTCTACAAATGCAACCAGACTTTGTCGCCCACCTAAAACTTGTGTGGCACTCTATGTTGATCATGTCGCTACTTATACTTAGCATTTTATTTCTCCAAAATGTTGTGGACCTACTGGAATATGTGTTGGATGCATTCAATAAATATAGCCTCTTTATTAGCCTCAGACAGTACATGTGTGGATTCGGTCTGCGTAGTTGCATGAGGCATGGAAACATCAATTGGACACAATGGTTGAAATCCGAGACCCACTTGAAAGGCACTATGACCAATCGAGTTATGGAGGGCTCTATTATAACTATGCTACACATATGGAAGTCTCTCATACTAGGTTCGAAGATGCTTGGAGTTGTACATGTGGAGTATGTGCACTATCATCCTATTAATGACCTCCATTTGACCATCAATATGAGGATGGAAGGTAGTCCATTTTGTGATCTTGGTGTCCAATCATGTCTAGAGGCTTGACTAGAATATGTTGAGGAACCTACTATCCCGATCTGATATAATGGTAAATGGGATCCCAAAATGTACCTATACTCATTCAAAGAAGAGTTTGGCAGTTTCCTCTGCTATGATACTCTTCTTGCAGGTCACCAATATATCATCTTAGAAAATATATCCATGACCACAAATACACAGTCATTACCATGCTTGGGAGAACGGAGGCCCGACATATAGTCCATGGATATGGATTCCCACGACTGGTTGGGAGTAGGCAAAGTAGTGTACATGCCTTGCTTCTTGATGGTTGGCTTGGCGATGGCGCAGGCAGTGCAAGACCTGATATATTGCCCAACATCCAGTCAGAGTTTGGGCCAATAAAATCACTTTTGTAATAAAACCACAATTTTCTCCACACCGAAGTGTCCTACTAGCCGACTGTAGTGCGCCTCCCAGATCATCTTGGCGTGTTCACTTGAAGGAACACAAATGTGGCTCAGGTAGCATAATAATGTGTCATGAATGTGGAAATGAGGAACTTTATTTCCATATACTAGCATCTGGTATGTGGAAGGGAACTCTTAATCATTTTTGTATAGTTGTGACCATCCAGACGTCTCATGACCACAGGAGTTGAGACCAGTGGTCAATGCTGCAATTGGGGGCCGGATGAGGCAGTCTGCAACATGATTAGTGCTTCTCTTTTTGTATTTAATGTTCAAGTGGAATTTTTGCAAATATGTAGACCATTTCGGATGGTGATTGTTATGCAAATTCCCTTGTGTTTGTATGAACTGAAGAGGTCAGTGATTAGTGTGGATGACTGTCTCCTTCCCCAGAACATAATGCTTCCACTGTTGGCAAGCCTGCATGACAGAATAAATCTCTTTATCATAGGTGGGGTACTTTCAAATTATATCGGAAAGTGTCTCACTATGGTAGGCCACTAGATGCCTGTGTTGGGTGAGGAATACACTAATAACATAGTTTGAGGTGTCTGTCTTGATTTAAAATGGTTGCTACAGGTTTGGCAGTGTGAGTATCAATGCAGAGCAGAGGTGGTTCTTCAACTCAACGAATTCCTTCAATTGGGACTCAGACTAGGATAACTTTTCTTTCACCCCGTCCTTAGTAATATGACTCAACGACCAAGTGATATGGGAGAATCCCAACATGAACCTTCGATAAAAATTTGCAAGGCCCAAAATGCTGCGAAGCTCCATTAGAGTGGTCGGGGCTGGCCAATCCTGAATGAATTGGATCTTGGTTGGGTCCACATGCACAACATGCTCATCTATGATGTAACCCGAGTATTGGACTTGGCTCATGCCGAAGGTTCATTTCTCCAAGTTGGCACACAATTTGTGCCACCGAAGGGTTTGAAGGAACCGCCAAATTTGTTGCAAGTGTTCTTCCCAACTCTTGTTGAAGATGAGGATGTCATCCAGATAAACCACCATGAATGAGTTGGTGAAGGGCCTCAAGATGTCATCCATTAGCCTCATAAAAGTGGCAAGGGTGTTTTTCAACTTGAATGGCATAACCAACCATTCAAAAATCCCTTCCTTGGATTTAAAGGCAGTTTTCCATACATCCATGGGCTTAATTGGAACCTGGTGGTAACCAGACTTCAGATTGATCTTACTGAAATACTTGCCCCCCTTGAGTTGGCCCAACAGGTCATCAATCTATGGGATTGGATACTTTCTCTTAACCTTGAATTTGTTTATTGCTCGATAATCGATGTAGTTCCTCCAAGTCCCATCCTTCTTCTATAGAAGTCTCCCACAAGGTGAGGAACTTGGTTAGATGCACCATTTTTGTAGAAACTCCTAGATTTTCTGCTTGATCTCTTCATTTTATCAAATGGAGTGGCGATATATTGGCCCATTGGGTAGCGGTGCTCCAGGAGTCAGATTGATTGGATGCTTGACCTGACAATGCAAGGGTGCCCCTGTGGGTGAGGGGAAGATGTCCTTGTATTCTTCCACGACCGCATCCACCTACTTTTGCTGCTTGGAGGAACCCATATTGGAGGCCATGGATGTGGCTATGACCTTCCCCTTAATTTGAGAGTGAATCAGAAAGAAAACAACTTTCCCAGTTTGTGAGATGACCTTATTGCATTGCTTAGCAGAGATCAAAGAGATGGTGATAGGTGGGGCTACCTCCATTAAGGGAATTTTGACGTCTAAAATGGGCCTCCTACGAAAAATGTACAACCAAAATAAAATTTATAAGAACCAATAGGATTCAAGATGATGATGTCAAACATGGGGGATGGCTCACCATTTTTGGAGTAAAAAAGTAAAAAGTTAAAAAATAATAAAATAATAAAACTACTTTTTCAACTTATCTCCCTAAGGTTTTACTAAAATTTCATGCAAGATTACTCATTGGATGAAAAATTTTATTCCTCATACTGGGAGTACCCATGTTGCATACTTTTGATGGACCCTGCTACACGAAAAATGAGAAATACATAAAAAAACGTGATTGCAATCCCATTTTCCATGTAATTATATTCTTTCATGTAGTAGGGTTCATCGAAAGTATGCAACATGGGTACTCCTTGGATGAAGAATCAAATTTTGCATCCAACAAGTGTTGCTGCTTGAAATTTGAGTAAACCCATAGGGAGATAAGTTGAAAATACGAGTTGAAAAGATAATTTTTTCTTTTTTCCCTCTAAAATTTGATGATGTAATCTAATCTTATTTTATTATGTCCACTATTATTTTATAATTTCCTTAGGCGGCCCATTTTAGACCTCAAAATTCCCCCAATGCGGTGTCCTGTATAACTTAGTATGTAAATAAATAATAACAGAGCGGGTTCTAGACTCATATAGAACATGCCACTTCCATAAGTATGGTTTACCTAATAATAGATCACATACTTCAAAAGGAACAACAACACACATTACCTCAAACATGAAGGGCTTGATGCTGTAGGGAAGGCGAGATTGCTGGCTCAAATGGAGATCGCATCCTTGGTGGAGCAACCTGATGGTGTACGATTGTGGATGTGTTGTAGTCGATAGGCTCAACTGATTCACAACCTCTGCTTAAATGAGATTCTTTTGGCTATCGTCATCGACAATGAACTATAGAGAAGAACCCTTCACCCACATCTGTGAGTGGAATAGGCATTCCCCCTCTTTTGGGTCTTCAGGTTCGATCTTCTGGATCTTAGTGGTTGCCAGAATGGTGTTGGGCTCCGTGTCAATGACCTGCTTCCCTTTGTCATTCCCCTTGTCGCGTTCTGACTCAGATTCGGAACATGCATTGGACTTAGAAGCCTTTAGCTCAACCACCAATGATTGCTTGGATCGACAGTCACTTGTGTTGTGAGTGGAGATCTTATGAAACTCACACCAATTTCCCATGTCCTTCTTTGTCTTCGTGGTGTTTTTCTTTGCTTGCGGCTTCAACGGGATATCCTGGGTTGTCCCGCCTTAGCTCTGCTCTTTGCTCTGTGGTTTGGGGGTGCCTTTCCATTTCTTCAGATTCGCAAATTCAAAGTATCTCTTTTTTTGTTTAAACTTTTGCTTGATCTTGACAATGTATCAGTATGTCATGCTGAGTGAGGAGATGTCTAGGAATTCCATCTCATCTTGGATGTACCTGTGTAGGAAACTATAGTTATTGAGTACCAAATGTTTCTCAGAATATTTGATACCCAACTTCGTGCAATGGGTATGAAAAAAATTTGTAAACTTTGGCAAGTCTTGGTTCCTTCCCTATCGCAGCATGGTCCATTTTATGTATTTATCCTCATAGCTCCTGACAGGGTAGTACTTCTCCTTGATAGCATCATGAAACAAATCCCAAGTGGGTTCGACTGAAAATAGTGATGGCGTACTTTCATCCTTCTTCTCAATAGGTTTGCCACCAGTCCTTGATATGGGGGGCAACTTTGAGCAGAGAAAAAGTAATCTTTTCCTAATTTGAAAAATAATGAACAAAACAATATCCTTCTAGAAAATTTAACCATTTATCTATAGTGTATGCATCTATCTAACCTTCAAATATGGGAATGTCAAAGTTAACTCGTACTTTAAAGGATGTGGTGCTTCCAGAGTAGCTGCTAGAAGTAGATGTGTTGCCCTTCGGTAGCCACTAAAGGATTTGGGCAAAGTTGTCCATCACCGCATTCCTCTATCAGTCGATGGCTTCTTCGAGAAAGATTTTGAAAGCATCTCTTGCCCACTCATCTTTCTTTTCTTTCGCCATGGGAGCCTTTAAGGGTTTGCGAGTCTGCTCTTGCAAAGGTTTGATTAGTTCAAGCCTTAATTCCTTATATCTCGAGCTCATTGGGGACATGCAAAGAAAAAAAAGATAGAGTAGATCGCTCTGATACCACTGATCCAAATTCAAACAGGAACACAAAAAATTATAGATATAACCATAAAGATATAGATGCAACAAAAATAATATTTCATTTCATTAATATCATATATTGAAATATGCTTACAAGCATAATGGAAATAAGACTAGCTTGGGGGATGGTAGCTTATCTCTGAGAAGAGATGTAGCGGCTACATGCCTCTACAATATGTTACAATGAGGCTTGAGGGCCGATTTTTTATTGATAAACAATGGAAAACCCCAAACATCCAAAAACCTAACCCTAGGGGATGAAACCTAAACTATGGGCCTCATTGGGATAAAATGATACATCAACTTCCGAGGGTCGTGACTTTAGCATGCGATGTCCATTTAACGCATACAATACCTCGTTAAAAAGATCTATCCAAGGAATACAACTATTGTCAACAAATATTGAGTTGAAAACTCATATTAGCCAGTGGTGAGTTTCCAAAAAAATGTCTTTTAGGGCCTCAAAATGACTCTGGAAGTTGAGGACCTGAAAAACTACCAAAAATAGTAAATTGTGCTACAATAGATGAAACTGAAAAAATGAAAGAAACAATGGTGGGGGTCCAAGTGGAAAAGGACGATGGCCACCAATATCCACCTGGATCACGTGCGCAATAAAATACAATGGGATTTTCCATGATTTTTTCCCAAAGTTTTGTCATCGATAAAGTCATTTTATTTAGACTAAAACATTCATGATTAATTTGGTCATTAAAGAAAAGTGGAATGCATTGATTATTTGATGTGGCCCTCTTCAATTGATCTAGTATGATTTGATTGATTAGGAAATCAGTTTAAATTTTCATGCTATGGTTAAATCTAAGGTTAGAGAAAGTGAAATTGAAGCTAAATATACATTTGTGTGTTAGCAATGGTAGAGACAGAGGATTAGATGTTATGTGTGAGTGTATGGAATGAAAGTGTGTATGTAGATCAAAGGTATGTGTAGTTGTAGGATGGAATATTGATCTCATCCTTGATGTGATTCAGAGACAAAGTTATATGTGCATGATCAATGCCTACAAATGGTGTGTTAAATAGAGATACAATGTCATGCTAGTGTGTTGGAATAAAGGCCATGTGGTATGTAACCGAGTTTTGGTTTGGCTAATTTTTGTGGTTGCAAAGGAAAATTTAATTATGAGTTGTTGTTTCTAGATGTTTATGATACTTACATATTTGTATGGAAGGAAATGTTGAATATATGGTTGAGTATTCCATACTGCAAAGTTTAAATACATGTCTTATATTTATATTGAAGTCTTGTAGTATTATTTGAGTCAGAGTGAGGGATTTTTGTTGTTAGCTGTTGAGTTTGTGTATGGTTTAGATTTATTGTCATGGCTATGAGTATGTTATTGGTAGAGTATTTTTGAGTGCATGTATGCTGGGGGTTTGAGGAGTGTGTTTTTGAGTTATTATTAAGTATGCGATTAGAGGTTGATTATTTGTTACAGAGAGATATTTGATCAATTTTTTGTATTCAGTTGATGATCTTAGAGTTATACATGGGTCCAATGTGAAAATAGATCAAACGTGGCCTACATTACTTGTATTGTGTTGCATGGATCCTAGTTTTAAAATGGATGAAAAGTGGTCCACAAGATTGGTGGGCTCCAGTATTGCAGCAATAGTGCTACAAATCCTAGGACTCCCTTCTTTACTTTTATCAACCTGGTAGTTCGTAACAAACTTGGAAGCGACGGTGTTGTATGTACAAGTACTAGCTCTTGTCGCGGCTGTCACTTGGTCAGCTGGCACAAGTCCTCTAGGAGCTTAAGCTAACTTCTATGAGCTTTGAGAAAAATATTTTCAACTGATGGATGGAAGCTAACTCAAAGGAAGCTAATCTACTTGCGTAAAGAAACTGAAAAGCTGAAAGGAAATGCAAACCCTAGCAAACCCTAATTCTACAAACTAGCCCTACTCATGCAAGAAAGAGGATGAAAGTTACTGAGAAAGATGCCATTGACTTCTAGGAAGGTAAAATACATGTGTCTAAGCTACTTCTATCTGAAGAAAACATTTGTTTGTATTTTTGAATAAGTTGTCAGAATTATCATGCATGTGCTTTAACTGTTTTTTGATTGTGCAGAGGTGGATTGGGGAAGGGAAATGCTTGCAAGAGGTTGGGAAGGTTAGAAAAGGGCCTAAGGGGTCCCTAGCACCCTTCCAGAGAGTTTCACAGAGTTTGGCTATCAAGAAACCACTTTCGTGAGCTTCTACAGGAAGTCTGTAGGGCTTTTATAGGATGTTTCGGAATTTCTACAGGATGTTCTGGAATTTCTACAGGATGTTCAGAAAGGGGATTTTGGAGGATTGACAGAGGAAGGAAGGTGAAGAAGTGGGTATGGAGGTGAGAGAAGGGTGTGAGGAGGTCCAGGACTTGGTGGATGGAGCTGAGGAGTGGTGAGGATGGTTAGATTTGTTCAAGGAGGAGTGGAGCAATGTTGCACACAAATATGGGAATTAGGGCAAAGTGAGCGAATGTGGCAAACGTAAGGCAAGAATCCGGGTTAGAGGATGGAGCAGGTGGGATTGATGGAGTACGGGCAGATAGAGAAGTATTAAGGGTGCTTTGCAAATTATTTTTCAAACTGAACAAACAAAGACTCGCAAAATCAAGGACCTAGTTACTTTAACCTAATATGCCCTAGATAACAGTAAAGAAAATGAATAGAAGTTTATTTGCAACGAAATCATGTGAAATAACTATGCAACTAAGCAATCATGAACCTAAGCATGTAACCCCAATTGGTATCAACTTCTGCAAATAAGAATCTAACACTAATAATTGCATGATGGAGCAAAGACAATGTTTTTGGTGGTAGCAAGGTCACCTTGGTCCCAGCTCATGGTCCCACTGAGGGAGAGGTGAGATCCGAGGTGCTTGATGGCATTTTTCTGAAGATCTTCTTTGTTATTAACCTATCAAATCAATCTGAACATGAAAATCCTTTTTAATCATCAAAAATGACCTAGGTAACCAAGCAAGATTCTAATCTACTTAACAAAAATTATTTTGCAAAGATACTAAAAACAAATAACAATACACAAAGGAAGCCTTGGCACTTGGGTTGGGCCCAACCCCAAGAGCTACAGGCTCCTAAGAAAACTCAGAACTGATGCCAAATGAAGCTGCTTTCCATTACTAAAAAATAACCATGTCACAAAGAAAGTTATACAACAGTAGCTACAAAATGAGCTGAGAAAATCACAGCACTATAGTGCAAAATACAACAGTTCAAAAAGTAAAGTACGAAGGCTGGAAGCCTTCCTATTTATGTACTACGAGGGTCTCCAACAACCCTCCTTAACTCAAGGGGCTTGGCTGCTCAAACTGCCAGTGATTAGCCACTTTACATAAGACCGCTTGACTGCCCATGGGAATCCTTTTCGGTGGTCTGCTAAACTCCGAGCTGAGGGTGGAAATTTCAAGGAAGGGCCTTTTAATGCAGGAGACACCCTTCCTACGAATCCTAACCCTTGTTCCTTCATGCTTGGCTGTCATCTGGCTCATAATTGCTTGGCTTTGGTCCAAAATTTGTCCAAAAATCTGCATTAACAACGTTTTAGCCTTCTTGGTCAAGTGACTATCCTCATTCGTTCGACTAACATAAATATACTCAAAAAAACATGCATAAAATATGAAAAATGGTGGATTGACGAAGAACATTTAGGCAAAATGAGCCCAATAAGTCACCCAATTCCGGGGCTCATCAAAGATCTTGAATGTTTTGGCCTTTAGTGGGTGAATGGTAGCTTGCTGACAATTGGTGACTTGTAGATTTAGGGAGTAGTGGCTTCCTTAGGTTGTGGCCTGAGAAATTGGAAGTGGTGGCTTCCTTCTAGTGGTTTTTAGAAAACGATTAGGTGTTGGAGCATCCAACAAGTTTTTCCCTACAATAGGTGGTGACCTGCATAGTTGAGGGAGTGGTGGATTCCAAAAGGTGGTCGATTGAAAAGTTTAGGAAGTGGTGGCTTGCATCAAGTAGTGGCCTGGAGTGAGTTGTTTCTCACATGCATCATAAGTCATGGCTTGCACACTAGTGGTGGACAATCATATGATGTAAACAATATTTTAATAATAAATAAAAAGTAGACAAAGACAAATAAATGGTGGTTTTTCTCTCGGAAGGGTTTCCACCTTGTATCATTTTTTCATGTGTTGATGGTTGCTCTTATGTTCCTTGATGATTTATAAGTTTCTTATGGTTTACTTGTATACATGCATTGTTTTTCATATAATTTACATGTGATCAATTGTTCATATGTGCTACTCTTATTGTATATTTAGTTAATTTGAAAGTGTAAGGGTAAACAATGTGAAATTGATCCATCCACACAATATTTATTCACCTCGCTTCCCCTCCCCAACCATTCTTAATATTTTCAAGCTCCCAAAAATTTCTATAGGAGATTCCAACAATTGATATGAGAGCCAATGTTTTTAGGTGCAACTTGACTAGTGGAAAGTAGATCTAGGTAATTTTTTTTTTTCTAAGTAGATCAACAACGAGTCCCTCTTTTCATTGCTACAAATTTCTAAGTATGGAAATACAAATTTAAATCTTAGTTATTGGATTATATATTTGACACTTGGAAGTTAGTTTGTGAAGGTTGTGGAAAGGATACTATTCTAGAAAAAGTGATGTGGTAGAGTGCTCAATCAAAGTGCGTGATATACAAGAATCTTCATAACTCATATCTAGAAAAGATAGTGGATGTGACATCCATTAAAGAGATATGGGACAAATTGTAGATATTTTTTGGAGGAGATACCAATAGAAATAATGGAGAGATCGGGAAGAAGAGTAAGAAGAAGAAAACTAAGAAGGGCTTATAGAAGTAAGAGTCTCAACCCAACGAGATTTGTTCCCCTAGTGAAAATGGTGCAGTGGATCATCAAGAAGACAAATAAAAAATTGAAGATTGAAAATAACTTGGTGTGTTCCAACGAAGTAGATCTAAAGGTGATAATTGTCATGCATCAATTTTTAAGTGTGTATTAGATGGTTTTGATGTTAGTCATGTTGAGTTGCATAGTGATGAGGAGGATGATATTATGCTTCTCAAAGCTAAAATTGAGTCCACCATGGTGGTTATTGATAAAATAAATATTGAAGTACGATGATAGATGCATGTAAAGATCAAGAAAATATTTTGTATATTTTTTATGAGAAGGAGAATGAGCCAAGATAAGGTATTCCCAATCTAAAAGTCTAGTTATAGGAGGCTAGAAGGATTGAAGATGTAAAGGGAAGCTAGTTGAAAGAGGAGGGCCAAGTTGAGGTTATCATGCTGAGGAAGCATCTTGAATAAAAAGACATTTAGCTGATGCAGGAGAATAAAATCAATGCATTGGATAACATGCTTACTGTTGACACACATCAGTATTCAAAATTTTTGCAATTCATTGTGAGTGTCTTCCCATTCCCCCAAAAAAAGTTTTGAAATATATATATAAACTAGTAGGTGGGACCCTTCCTTAAGGAAACCTTGTCTATAAAATTATATAATGAATGCATTAAAAGGTTACTACTATGAGTACTTCTAAAGTAAAAAAGAATGAGCCCTGTGCTCCCATCATGCTAATTTTATAAATACACTTGTGTATATGTGCTTTGTGAAGTATGCAATGAGGTTGAAGTCCCATTTTTGTTAGTTCACATGTTTTATTATGAAATGAGAATTAACATGATTCATACTACTCAATACATGGTTGAAATATGTCATATAAAATAAATAAGGCATAAATGGGTTATATATATATATATATAAAATGTTGGACAATGTTGAAACAAAGGCGATGGTTTATTAAGGTTTCCATTGTATAATCAGTGACAATGTTCATAAGTGATTTGATATCTTATTTTTGTGCATATTAACCAACACAATAGTATTAAATGAGAAAACAAGCGTATGTAATGTTGACATGTTGTAGATTATGATGATTATAGCTATTATTAAAGTGCAATGAAAATTGGTTAGGATGATCAATATAATAGTCGATCTGAGAATTGATGCACATATTGTTTTTCAAAGGGTTTGGTCCATCTAACCTTAGTCATTTTCCATCGAAGGCTGTATGGAATTCCACATTGTAATAACTCATGCTTCGTGCTAAATGCATAGCCCATTGTTCAAGGTCCTCATTTAAAGGTATATTTCACTCCTCCCGACGACCCGATGCCCCAACTATTTTTATTTCCCTACTCAGTCGTTTGTTTCATGTGTTTTATCCCTACCAACGTGGCATCATTGCTTTCATTGTAAGTGTAACATGGCAAGGTATAACCCATGTTGAATATTGATATGTTAATACAACTCGCCACCCTTTGCACCAAGCCTTACTCTTGCATTAACTCTCCCACCACGTCAACGTCCTTGGCCTTTACACTTCATTTTTTACCCTCTCCTGAGCTTTCAGGGGTAATTTGCATCCTCAATTTGCATTTATTCTGCAATGAAATTCGTGAAACCCTTGCTCTGGAATAGGAGAAGAAGATGAGAATTGAACTATATTGTGTTGCAGTCATTTTTTTCCCTGTGCGTATCAGGTTACCAAGTATGCCATAACTGGTTTTCATGCATTAATGCATTGGAATTTTTTCTAAGTTGCTCATCCCTGCATTACCCTCTTCCTTGTATTCCGTCAATGCTACTTGGCATAATTGTGGTTTTGGTCCAAAATTCTTTTTGTTCCTCATAATTCAAACAAATGCACTGAGACTTAACAATGTGCTTTTCTTGTTCATAAAATTGCAAGTCTACCTGCATCTAAAAAAACGGGAGGGTTATGTCAAAATATTCATGTCTCTTTTGTTCCAGAGTTTGGTTTTTAGCTTCATCTCCTTACAAATTATGGTGCGAGCTTTCAAGGTTAATCCTTTGGAACAAAACACCTGACACCTCCTTTAAAGCTCCATAATTAACATGCATTCTCACAAATCATTATATTCTTTACTTGTGGTTTCTCATGAAAAGGTTAGAACTCTATCTTGTTAAAAGGATTTAAACTCTTTTATTTATGCAACATATTTTCCGTCAAATTAATATGCATTTTTCCGTACTAAATCTTTACTAAGGGGTTCCTTAAATTTGAAAATAGTTTTATGTTCTTTAAAACCTTAATTAACATTAATAAGGGTTTCATTACTAGAATTTTGTTAGTAAAACCATAAAATCATGATTACCTAACCTAATCCTTGTCCATGGGAGCCTTTGAGACTGCGTTGTCTTGGGAAAGAAACTATGTGACACACTAGTGTGCAATGATTTGTTTTCTCTCTCATACATGAGTTGGGAAATACACTTATCCTTATTATTACATTGCAGTCCATATTACATGAACATTTTGTATACACAGGCTTTCTAAAGGATATATATGCTCCTTGTCTCTATCACTTTTAAATAAAATAATTATAAAAAGGTGCATAAGCTTCTCTCCCTCAGCACATTCGACCATGCATTTTAAGGCTTTTAGTCTCCTTTCGATGAATGAATATTTCTTTTTTTTGTTTGGAGACAATTATTATGAGGAAACATTGTTGCACCTACGACAATTTTAGACCATTTAACCTTTAAAAAAAGTACATTAAGGTATACTTGCTTTATCTAGGAAAAACATTTGTGTATCATGATGTTTACAGTGCACATAGCATACTCATTTATTTTGGCATTGTTTCTACTTCGTGTCCGATAGAAAAGAATCGAAACCTATACATGTGCAAAGATCTATTTCCTGTTCTATCTTTGTAAAATTATATATATTAATATATATATATATATATATTATATAATATATATATATATATAATTCAATTTCAATTCTTTTTTAGCCTCCACGACATTCTTTATATGTCCAAGTATTTCACTTCTAAAAAAAATAAAAGATTTGATTAAATTTGTCGACCTACCAATGCAACTTCCTTTCCCTCACAAATGCTTTTCCAGATGTTTGTTTGTGTTTTTTTAACTCAGGGAATTTATTAATTGATTGATTATGAATTTCTTATCATTTATTAAATGAAAGTAACTATTATAAATATATTTCCAGCATGAGTTTCTTTCATAGAAAGACATATAGAGGAAGAAAAGATAGAGACAGAACTGGGGAATAAGAAGAGAAAGTAGACCCAAAGTGTTAGTTCATTTTGATGGGGATTCAAAGGAAATAAGATAGTTACTACCGAATAGGGTAGTTAACCTTGCATGCTAGTTTATGATTAAGCCCCAACAACCCTTTGTTTATAATATAGCAAGCATCAAAATTCCTGTCCCATTTCACATGTTTGCACATCTTGCTGTTTCCAACAATGATGGACGACAGAATGCGATTCCAGCAAAACCTTTACGCTATGTTCAAGATTGGCCTATTGTTTTATTAACTATTCCTCCTCCTAAAGTGAACATATCTCATCACCTGTATTCTACCACTTCATCTATTATACATTTTCACAAGAAACACTTCAACCTTCTACACCTATTCATCAACCTCCTGGCCAAGTTTCAAAGAAACCTACTATATTGACCAATCTAGTTGCTCAGTCTTCCAAATCATTAGGATATTCCGACACATAGGAAATAGTTAAGTATAACTTGGTCCAATGTAGATTCAGGTAAAGTGTGTTTCTTTACTATGTACTTTTGTAACTTACAATCCGACGGTCACGATATGTTCTAGACATGAATATATCCAACGGTTCATTCTCTCCTCAGTATTAATGACACTTGATTGGTGGCTTAACACCTGATTGGTCCATGATCTCTATTTAAAGAGCATGGAGGGTCATTTGTAGGTTAACCATTCATGAGAGAAGCTTACGTAAATTTTCATTCTTTTATTAATAAATTGCTTGAAGTGGCCGCATTGGCTTAGGCCATGGACTGTTTCCCTCTTTGAGGGTTTTAACCATGTCAAGGATATTGATGTATTGATATGTGATATGTTTGTGAGCAATGTCCTTTGGTGTTCTATCTGAGGAAATTACCCAGTAATTTCCTACATGGTATCAGAGCTATTTGAGGGCTACATTCGTTGGTGATCCAAATTTGAAGCCAGTAGAACTGCATTCGACTGTCGTTTCCTAGATCTACTATTTCTGACTGCTTTTGGGCTCAGGGAACTACTTTATTGTGTTAGGAGCACCTGTTCCAGTGAGGAACCCCTTTCGTTTGACGTGAAAAGGTTTTTGGTAGCCCTAGCTACGTCATTTTTAAGATCTTGAGCTATATAATGTTTATTTTTAGTTTTGAGTTATTTTCTCTCTATTTATTTCAGTTTATTTAGCTCTCTGTTTTTTATTGCCAGATCTATACTTTTTATTTCTGTGTATGCTCTTTGCCCCACGACTCTGTGCGGTTTGGGGAAATCAGAAATAGAAAGGAAGGATTTTTCTCATGCATATGCTCTTTTCTGCCGCATCTTAGTGTGATCTCCAAAAATCAGAAACATTGAGGAAAATATTTAGTTTTCGACTAAAGCTAACTTCAAGCCGTAAGGTTTATTTTTTTTGTATGTCCTTGTTGGGTTTTGTGTTTTTTGTTTTGTAGGCAAAAATGAGCTTTCTCAAGTAAGCACACACCCCAAAGCTTCAATGACTTAAAAAAAAAACAACCTTCCTCTTTTCCAAAAATTACTAACCTTTTAAATTAACTCACTTGGTCCAAAGTTACTTTATGAAAATAGAGGTCTTGGGTTCAAGTTTTTCTTTTTGTTGAGTTACTTTTTCAAAAAGCACATGTAGCTTATGTTTTAAAGTTACTTTATGTAAAAGTGTTCTCATCCATTATAAAAAGTGAGTCACTTGTAATTCTAAAGTCTATTTATCTTTTATTTAAGTTACAACTTAGTGGGTAGCTCATAAAGTAGCATTGTAAAAGTTACTTTCACTTATTTATAAAAGTGAGTCACATAATTTTTTTTTAAAAGTGAGCTAATTAGATTTATGTTTGGAAAGGGGGGAGATTTTTTTTAAATATAACAATCATTCATTTCCACACATTCACGCACTTCGTCGGCATCTTCAATAAATTTTCTTCTAAAAGCCATAATTTCTTCATCCGAAAGCTCTTTTCAGAGC
>APFE030635532.1:29838-51212 GCA_000404065.3 Pinus taeda
ACCTCACAAACTCTCGCTCCCTAACTTGCCCAACATGCCAACATTAAAAATGACTTTTACTTGCATATTTATCCTAACATAGGAATTTCACATTAATTACATGACAAACAAAATATTTAATACACAACATGGGCGATTTTACATAGTAAATGATTTTCTGAACTTGTAGGTGTTGTGGAGTGCGGGCAACAGTCGTGGAATGAATGTTTTCCCATATCTATTTAATAATCTTCATTAAATGTCTTAACTTTTGTGATGTGTTGTGGAATGGTCCGCTCTGAACTTCTATTCTGACTTTTGTCTTTCTGCCTGCAAACAAAATCGCAACCTTGCAGTGGTTGATTGGGCAAGCATGGTGTTTGTCAGTGCATTAAGGTGGTGGTTGGGATTATTATTTCCAACACTCCCCCTTAATCGAAACTTTCACCATTGACAATTCCCAAGCTGTCTCTGAGATAAACAAAACTTTCTCGTGCCAATGGCTTTCTGAAAATATCAGCAAATTGCTCCTCTGACCTGCAGTGCTGCAACACAATTTTATCATTGTTAATCAACTCTCCAATAAAATGATATTTAGTATCAATATGCTTGGTTCTCTTATGAAAAAAAAGAATTCTTTGATAATGGAATTGCGGATGTGTTATCGCAAAAAGTAGTTGTTGCTCCCTCTTGGTCGTGGCGAAGATCCCTCAACATCCTTCTCATCCAAACTTCCTGACACACTGTTGCTATTGCAGTGACATATTCAACTTCTGATCTTGATAGTGACAATATTAGCTGCTTCTTTGAGGCCCATGAAATGACTCCAGAGCCCAAATGAAAAACATAACCCGACGTGCTCTTTTTGTCATTGAAACTTCCTGCCTAATCACTGTTAGTGTAACCAACCAACCTGAAATCATCTGTTGTAGTGTACAGAATGCCATATTGTTTTGTTCCATTGACATACCTTAGAATTCTTTTCGCTGCATGCCAATGTGTCTCGTTGGGTGTCTCCATAAACCTTAACACCAAATTCACCGCATACATTATATCTGGCCGAGTGGCGTTAAATACATCAAGCTACTTATCATGCTTTTGTATAATGTCAGATTGACATTGTTGCTGCAATCTTCCTTGCTCAACTTCAACCCCATGACAGTTGGAGTTGGTGTGGGCTTGTTGTTCTGCATCTTAAACCTCTCCAAAATGTCTGCTACATACTTTTCTTGAGAAATAAAAATACAATTTTTTGTTTGCTTCACTTCTATGCCCAAAAAATATCTTAACGACCCCAAGTCAGTCATTTCAAATTCATTCTTCATGACTTGTTTGAAATCAACGATGAGAAAATAATCACTTCCCGTAAAAATCAAATTATCTACATATAAGACAACAATGAGAATCTTACCATCATTCTTTTTGATGTAGAGAGTAAGCTCATTGTCACACTTGTTGAAACCATTGTCCAACAAGTAGGCATCTATCCTACCGTACCATGCATGCGGTGCTTGCTTCAGCCCATAAAGAGCTTTCTTCAACTGATACACTTTGTTTTCTTGGCCTTCTACCTCATAACTAGGCGGTTGCGCAACATACACTTCCTCTTTCAACACTCCATTCAAGAACGCTAACTTTACATCCATTTGATACACTTTCCATTTATGTTGTGTGGCAATCGCCACAACTGTATGCACCGTCTCCATCCTCGCGACTGGTGTGAACGCCTCCTCATAATCTCTTCTATGCTGCTGCTTGTATCCTTTGAAAACTAGCCTTTCTTTGTGCCTTTCAATCTTCCCATCAACATTGATCTTGGTCTTATAGACCCACTTCACTCCAATGACTTGTTTTCCTTGCGACAAGTCCACTAACTCCCATGTGTCATTCTTTTCTATTGCTTCCATTTCTTCCTCCATTACTCCAACCCATTTTTCATCTTTGACTATGTCTTCAAAGTGAATTGGGCCATCTACATGACAAAATAAAGCAAATAATGAATTCAGGCTAGCACTGCTATCAACTTCATCTTGCTCATATATTTCATTCAAATTTCTAAATTTTGGTCTTCTTATGCTTGTTGAAGATGGGCTTGATATGTCACTTGGTGTTTCACTTTGCAGTGTGCTTGGAAAAGCAATTGCTTGACTACGTGATGATGTCCTATTATTTGTTGATGGTGTTCCTTACTGTTTGCTTTGTTGCGCTTAAATAGGAGTAGAGGGAGTCATTGTTGAGGAATTTCTTGCTGCTACCAATTCCTCTTTGTCCTCATGTGGTATACATGCTTTGACTTTGATTATATTCTCTAAGCTTCCATCCCATGCTTCCTCTTATATGAACTACACATCTCTGTTGATTATGACCTTCTTGGTTAATGGATTGTAGAATTTGTATGCCTTGGATTCATCACTATATCCAACAAATATACATTTTTCCCCTTTGCTATCCAACTTCTTCCTCAACTCATCCAGACATGTGCATATGCCACACAACCAAAGACTCTCATGTGAGTGACACTATGCTTTCTTCCACTCCATGTCTCTTCAAGAACTATGTTCTCGATGCTTTTGGTTGGACATCTATTCAAGATATACGCTGCACAAGCGACAACTTCAGCCTAATAATCATTTGGAAAATGCTTTGCCTTCAACATACTCCTTGCCATCTCCATAATGGTTCTATTCTTCCTTTCTGCTACACCATTTTGCTGAGGTGTATATATTGTTGTAAATTGCTTGTGAATTCCATGCTCCCTAAAAAATCAAAGGAAGTCATTTGAGATGTATTCACCACCTCTGTCAGTCCTGAGGACTTTGATGTAGTGTTTGCTTTGCTTCTCAATAAGATCTTTGTATTGGTGAAAGTGCTCAAACACTTCAATTTTCTTCTTGAGGAGATAGACCCATGTCTTCCTTATGTAGGCATCTATGAAGGTCAATACATAGTGGCTGCCACAAATTGATGGTGTCTATATTGGTCCACATAAATCTGAGTGGACAATCTCCAAAAGTGCCTTTGCACTTACTTACTTTCCTGTTGGAAATGTCTTTCTATGTTGCTTGCCCAAGATACATCCTTCACATAGGTTGTCCGGTTTTTCTATGAGTGGCAAACCCTTCACCATGCCTTTCCTATGCAGCAAATTCAAACCTCCAAAGTTGAGATGTCCAAATCTCAAATGCCATAACCAGTTTTCATCTTTGACCTCTGCTTGATAGTTCACTTGTGTGACAACTCACTCTTTTCTTCCATCCTCTTGTGAGTTCATTGATAGTTGTGCTTGCGCACCTTCTTCCTTCAAATCTGATCTTATCTTTAGGGGAAAAATTCTATTGTTTTTCATTTGCACCTTTGCAATTAGCTATCTGCTTGGAGACCTATCCAAAATTGTGCACACATCATCTTTTAAAAAGAAATTGTAGCCCTTTTGCATGAGCTGTCCAATGCTTATGAGGTTATGCTTCAGACTGGGGACAAAGTAAACATCTGGATGTACTTCTTCTCTGCCTTCTTTGTTAGGATATTAATTCTACCTTTTCCCATGACAAAGACTTTGTTACCAGTCTCTAATGTCACTTCGAATTTCACGCTTTCATCTAGATTGGAAAACATTGCTATGTTTCGTGACATGTGGTTGCTACACCATGAATCTAGATACCATATATCACTTTATTTTTCTTGTGTTACATTACAAGCTAAAAACATGCTATCATGGTTCTGATTATCTTTTGTAAAATTTACACTTGGTGTGTTATTAATGTTATATTACTTCTTTCTACATTCATTTGCATAATGACCATACTTCTTACAGTAATGACATTGAACTTGAGATTTATCATACCTCTGACCTTGTGCTTGATTTTGGCTTGGGCCTTGACTCGGATTTTGATTGCTTCCCCTTCCACTTGACCTTGAAAGGCTGCTTCTTCCACCTGTATGTGGACTTCTTCCTCTTCCTCTAGTATATGATCTTACTCTGCGTCGACCTTGACCAAAGGAAACTTGTGTCTTGAAGGCATGGTCTAATGAGGAGCTTGTTGCTCTATTGAGTCTATGTTCATGAGAAATATGTGATGCATGAAGCTCATCCATTGAGAACTGTGAGAGATCCTTTGTCTCTTCTATGGCCACAACAATGGCATCAAACCTTGTTGGCAAACATCTCAAAACTTTCTCAACTATTCTTCTTTCTTCAAGTGTCTCACCATGAGATTTGATTTGACTAACCAACCCAATTACATGTGTAAAAAAAAAGTCTACATTCTCAGACTCTTTCATACAAAGTGTTTCAAAATCTCTTCTTAACATTTGCAATTTTGTTGTCTTGACTTTTTCCATGCCTTGGTAGGCTGTCTGGAGGGTGTTACATGCTTGCTTGGACTTCGTTGCTAGTGCAACCCTCGGGAAAATACTTTCATGAACTGCTTGGAAAATATAGAACATGGCTTTTGAATTCTTCTTGTTGCTGTCCCTTAACAAATCTCTTTTTGCTTGAGACAAGGCATTGTATGTTGCTGCATGTGCTGGTTTTGGAAAACCATTCTCCACCAAATCCCAAATGTCCCAAATCCCAAATGTCTTGAGACGAAAACAAGTCTTCATTGTTATAACCCAATAATCATAATTTTTCCATTAAACTGAGGTATTTGAGGATTAGTCAAACTTTTGCTTGATGTTTCCATTTCTGAGCATAAAAAAAACTTTCTACTTGTTGGTAAATATGCTAAAAACAATATGCCCTCAAAACAATTCTTACTGCTAGTAAAAACACTTGTTTTTACACTAACAGTATTTAATCTGTTCTGATACCATGTTAGAAAATGAATTTAGGGGTGGAGGAGCTCACAAATAATTGCGGGGAACATGTTAGAAAATGAATTTAGGGGTGGAGGAGCTCACAAATAATTGCGGCAAAGTATTCAGTTGCTAAAAGGTAAATCTTAAGGTTGCTGGGAGGATATGCAACCACACAAGTACTTAATTAAAGGAATAAATAGTTGCGGCAAAGTATTCAGTTGCAGAAAGGTAAATCTTAAGTTACGACGAGGATAATGACAAAACAGAGTAAAATAAAAGAGGTTGAGGAAATTTACTTGTGTAAAATTAAAACCATAACTCACTGACCACACTTTATATTATATGTCAAAATATAAAGAAATTAGGCTCTAGCTCCAAGTGAAAAACACAACAAACTTACTGTGATTACTAAGTTGCCAAGTAAACTTCTATAAAACTCAGTAAAACATGTTTTCACGCTCTCTCGCTCCCTAACTTGCCCAACATTACAAATGACTTTTACTTGTATATTTATCCTAACATAAGAATTTCAGATTAATTACATGACAAACAAAATATTTAATATACAACATGGGTGAGTTTACATAGTAAATGATTTTTTGAACTTGCAAGTATTGTGGACTGCGGACAACAGTCTAGAAATGAATGTTTGCCCATATCTATTTAATATACTTCATTAAATGTCTTAACTTTTGTGATGTGTTGCGGAATGGTCTGAACCTCTGTTTTGACTTCTGCCTTTTGGTCCGCTCCGAACTTTTGTTTTGACTTCTGTCTTTCTCCCTGCAAACAAAATCGCAACGCAACCGTGAGGTGGTTGACTGGGCAAACATGGTGTGTTTCAAGTGTGTTAAGCCGGTGATTGGGATTATTATTTCCAATGAGAAACACGCTGAAAGTCTTATGCCCCATAGGTTGAAGTGATGAACACAGTCTGATATCATATATTTCGTACTCATGGTAAAAAATATTTGTATGCCATTAATCTCTGTAGAGACATAATGTGGATGCACATCCGACCTTTTCGGAGTGATCAAATGGCGTTATCCTATGCCTTTTGAAATGGGAAAACTTTATTGCACTGTTGTAAATACACTTGCCACCACTGTATAGATATACCTATTAATGGAGCTCATTTATCGTAGCTTGCTCCTCTGTGGGAGATAATCGTGTTTCTTGGCCTTTAACTCCATTTACTTTGACAACATGATCGTGATGTTCTCTTGTATGTTGGGTGGCCAAATGGCCCTGCCTATTTCATGTCTGCAAAGGATTTTCTACTCCTGTTTCTCACGTTCATGGTAAGGACTTCCTAGCACATGAATATATGATCTATAGACCCATCACTGCTCTTCTTTTGATTCCTTTATCTATGAGTCCTTTCGCTCTTTAGTGTGTGGCTGCCATCTATGTGTGTGTACCACAAGGTAATAAGGAAAATATAATTATATTTATAGCTGTATACTTTCCCTTCAAGTCACAGATCTAGGAGACAAAGCAAGTCGCATTTCACATGGGAAATTTAGGTCGCAGTGTAGAGAGGTCAACGACTTGTGGGAGAAATTGCGATCTGCGGAGATTGCAGAATGGGATGCGATCCATAGTGGTCGCATAGTCGCAGTGGAGGGAATGTCGCACCATCTGGCCTCACATCTGATGAATGGAAACATGATTATTCAACAGTGGGAGAGATTGTGACTTGTGAGATCACAGAGAGGAACGGTAACTTGTGGAAGTCACACGGTCGCATTTTCTTGTGTCATTACAGATAGGTCGCATTTTCTTGTGACTTGTGAGATTACAGATAGGTTGCATTTTCTTGTGACATCTCCGAGACTCTAAAATGTGATTATGCGATCTGCATTTGAAGATGCGACCCAATCTCAAAAGGCAATCCGGGGGTGCGACTGTTCTAGCTCATCCTCCATGATAGTCGTGGATGTAAATGGTAAACCCAAAGAAATTGACCATTGCAAAACTAGCTCCGTTGCTTGCCCATTTCAGTGGCTGCTACTGTTGTGAAAGTCGTCACCAAAACATTCATTGGATGCACTTTCCTTTTGATGCATTATTCCCTATAAAACATCAGCGCCATCTTTGATTGGTTCGACACATAAATGGTAATTTCTCCTTGCGATAGTGTATTTCAAATGGCTCTGCATTCATTCGCTCCTTAGACTCTGGAGAAATATTCATCATGGAACCATCAACGCAATATCTAACTGACTAATTCATTTTCCAATCATTTGTGACGTAGCATAAACAAGATCCTCCAGCATAACCTTATGAATTGTTTTCAATGGATGACTGCAAAGTATAATAGCTGTTGAACCTTCCTTAACCTAACGTGAACCTTGTGAGGAGCCTTTCTCAAGCGGTATGGTACGTGAACGACAACTCCCTTACGATTTGGGGGATTTCACCTTGACTGATAGAGATGACAAACAAATGCTTCAATTGACTATTAAACTTCTAATTCGAGCTCTCCATATCAAATAAGTCCTGAGTCATAGACTCACCAAATTAGTTACATAGCTGCTGTGAGTACTGGTAGAGATGGTCAGATTTTCGAGATGAAATGCTACCACATCTATTAGCTTTAATGTGTTGTCGGGAGGCCAATAACCAGTGTATGCTTCCAATATTTTCATGGACACCTTATCGAACATTTAGCACAAATGGTGTATTCAATCTCCATGGCCTTCATCTAAAATGTGTTATGGCGGCATGGGTGATCACTTTTGCATGAATATATACCACTAACCCATATTCATGCCACTATCCCAGGCCTGGTGTTCAAAGAAGTAAAATAAATAGTGTTTACGTTAGGGAGCAATACCATAGCAGGTGGATTTATATTGGGAGATATATATAGGAAAAAATGACACAATATATTGAGAATATAATAGGGTTAAAGGTTTTATATATTGGAAAGTATAAAGAATGGAGCTCAAAGTCATCCAAAAAATATAAAGGGGTATAAAAACATTTAATGAAAAAATAGATACCTACAATATCTAGTGAAAGTAGGGGTTTCTTAAATTAGGTTTTTACAAAACACAGAGGCATATATAAATTTGGTTTTCCTAGTGTAATATTATTTCAATCATATTGTATAATGGCATCCACTACCATTTACTATGTATCCCAAGTAGCTCTTTTAAATTCTTTATTGAGAGTGTGTTAAATATGAATAACCAAGGAGCGCATTCATCTTATTATGTTGCATTTAACATGCATTAGTTGTTTGATTCTAATAAGTTGACCATTGATTCTCTGAAACTTTATCTCCTTTTCCATGTATTGATTGGTTGTCACTTTCCATACGTTTTCTTTTCATATATGTAACGACATTCTCAAAGCTATCAGTCCATTATAAATCTCCATAGTGCTTGCTTATATATATATATATATGTTCCATGTAAATGTTGTTTCATGGTTTCCATTACACCTTAACAATACACAACCATTTGTAGCCATAGTTTAAAAAGTGTATATATATATATATTCCTCCATCACATATGTAGGTGAATAGAACCTTCAATTGCACCTTGTTAAGGAATTTATGTGCATCACCTTTTGCCTTGCCCTACACATCACATCATAGCAATAGGTTAATTGATCATGCTACATAATAATATTTTATAATTTAAAAGCTACAACTTAGCATAGCAAGGATTAAGAAAAACATGAAAGCTTAAAGGATTATGTAAATGTGTCTAATGTCTCTTGACATTGCAATATGTCATGCACTTGGTGGAATTTATAAGACTTATTCTTTCATGCCCTAATAAAATATTTTCTTCAAAATGTGGCACTCAAGCACATGAACGATTTTGATGCTTGTAGGGGATATGATATCCAATGATTATTACCATGATTTCATTCAATTCCAATGAGAATGTGCCCCTCGAGGTATATGGATTAGGTTAAATCATGAAGGGGACATTTATTTTGACAACATAGGGTTTCAAGGGTTGATAAGTGTGGTAACATCTCCCAAACCTTAAACAAAATGGAAGCCAAAATGATGGTTTGTACATTAATAAAAGATGAATTCACTAATTACAATGCATGTTATAGAATATGCATCATTAAAGCAACAAACCACCCTAAAGTCTAATGCAATCATTAAAGGTCAATACATGAGATGAAACATAATGTATGAATGCAATTTGCATCATGTGAGTAGGAGCATCGACAAGGTTTGATAGGAACGAGTCATGGGGAGATTGACCAATTGAAAACCTGATCATAACCCTAATGGAATGAGACAAGGAGAGGGGGACCTAAAATTTTGAATAATCCCAAAAATTTGGGTGTTGTTGTAGTGACTACAATAATTGGCGAACCACTAGTAGAATCCAACATCTTTGTCTACGTCCCTACAACATGCCTTAGTTGTTTGATTCCAATAAGTTGACCCTTGCTTCTCTAAAGCTTTAGCTTTCCTTTTCCATGTATTTATTTGTTGTCACTTTCCATATGTTTTCTTTGCATATATGTAACAACATTCTCAAAGCTATTGGTCCATTATAAATCTCCATAGTGCTTGCTAATAATATAATATATATAATATATTATATATATATATATATATAATATATATAACAATTTTTTCCATGCAAATGTTGGTTCATGGTTCCATTACACCTTAACAATGCACAACCATTTGTAGTCATAGTTTAAAAGGTATTTGTTTTATGTTGTATCTTTATATATATATTCCTCCATCACATATGTAGCAGAATAGAACCTTCAACTACACCTTGCTAAGGAATTTAAGCACATCACCTTTTTCCTTGTCCTGCATATCGCATCATAGCAATATGTTAATTGATCATGCTACATAATAAAATTTTATAATTTAGAAGCTATAGCTTAGCGTAGCAAGGATTAAGAATAAAATGCAATCTTGAAGGATTATGTAAATGTGTCTAATGTATTTTGACATTGCAATGTCATGCACTTGGTGGCATTGATAAGACTTATTCTTTCATGCCCTAATAAAATATTTTCTTCAAAATGTGGCACTCAAGCACATGAATGTGCCTAATGCTTGTAGGGGATATGATATGCAATGATTATTACCATGACATCATTCTATTCCATTGAGAATGTGCCCCTAGAGGTATATGGATTAGGTTAAACCATGAAGGGGACCTTTATTTTGACAACATAGGGTTTCAACAGTTGATAAGTGTGGTAACATCTCCCAAACCTTAAACAAAATTGAAGCCAAAATGAAGGTGTGTACATTAATAAAAGGTTCCTTCACTAATTATGATGCATGTTATAGAAATATGCATCATTAAAGAAACAAACCACCCTAAACCCTAATGTAATCATAAAGTCAATACTTGAGATGAAACCTGATGTATGAATGCAATTTGCATCATGTGAGTGGGTGCATCGATAGGGCTTCATAGGAATGAGTCATGGGGAGATTGACCAATTGAAAACCTGATCATAACCCTAATGGAATGAGGCAAGCAGAGGGGGACCTAAAATTTTGAATATGCCCAAAATTTTGGGTGTTGTTGTAATGACTACAAAAATTGGTGAACCACTGGTAGAATCCAACATCTTTATCTATTTCCCTACAACAGATTGAGTTTCATTAATGATAGAAGGAAGTATTGAACAAATACTATGGGTACTCTTAGGGTTTCTTGATCTTTTATGGATATCCCCTTCCCCTATGTCTCAGTTAGCTCTTTTTAGTCATTAAACACCACATTAGAAGTTCACACACATCAATAGTTAATGATGATATAGAGAACAAGACATAGGGCTCATTGTATTCATAAATTTAAAGAAATTTTCTAGGGTTACTTTGCTACCAACAGGCCTATTCAGTACCTCAGTGAAGTCACTTAAGAAATTATAGCCATTTCTTTCCTGCTAGCATGCCTATTTAGTACTCCGACCAAGTTTCTTACATCAACCCCCTACATAGGAAGCCTTTCTTAATCCTTTACCTCTCGTTTAATTAATTTCACTTAGTGCAGTCACTACCATCATTCATTAGGAGTTTGTTTCACCAGGGATGGTGAGGGATCTCGACTTATTTTACAGGAAAGAGAGGTTGTTCCTTGTTTAACAAAAACTAAAAGATATTCTAATATATGTTATTCTCTCATGTTGTGCCTTCGCATCATATATACAGCTAACAGGTGGACAATGAAAACATAACATAAAATATCTAGGACTGGGCTCGATTCAAGGTTCAGGTTACAAATAAAGGTCATTTGAACTTATTAGGGTTCCCCACAAGATTTTTTTTATAATTTACTCATTAATGGGTCATACTTGTGGGAAATATGTTTAAGATGTCGTTTTGATGATTGGACCTATGAGAGGTTGCCTCTTGGAGTAGACATTATAAACACACACGACCATTGGGGTTAGGGTTTTAGCATTAGGACAAAGTAACCAGGGTAGGTGTTCTAGGGTTTTTGACAAGTGCAAAGAGGAATATGGTAAGCTCATGATGGCCTATAAGAGTAAAAATAACGTGAATAGAAGAAGGCTTAGATGAAAATGTGAAAGGTCATTGCGACATATGAGGTTAGCATGGAGCATGTCCATAACAAGGATTGTGAAGGCTGATCGAGTGCCATGCAATATAGATAGTGAATGCAAAGCTAGGTCATCAACCAATGGATGCTATCCAAGAAGATGAAAGCATGATGTTATGTAGTAGGCAACACTATAATGTGTTGGTTGTGGAGCTTGATTATCTTCCTGATTGTTCAGAGGTTTTGTGTTTCAGTTGCGGTTGGATCCCAATCCTTGATGGGGGGGTGTGGGGGGACTTTCCCCCCAATTTTTCTACCAAGGGTGAATATGCAATTATTTGGAGCCCCACCTTGGAAGGGGTATGGGGGAAATGCCTCTAAAGCAAAAAATAGATGAAAAATTTCCTTGTAAAGTATTGTAATTTCGTAGTCAATCTGGGTCATTCATTAGGAAAAATATTTGACAGAAGAAGTTATGTTAATTTAGGGTTTTTTGCACTAGAAGGAAAATGTCATTTTATATGAGGGAATTGTGTTGTGGCTATATAATATTATTATTTGCAAGAAAGAGAGAGGATACTATGTGAGAGAAAATAGAAAATTACATTGGATTTGTTGTAGGTTATATCTCTTCATTTTGCTGGATAATATAAGAGGAAGACATGGTTTCTTTTTTGTGGATGTAGCCCAAATTTGGTGAACCATGTGTACTTGTGTCTCTCTTATTTTATGTTTTTTTGTGTTTGTGTTTTCATAATATTTTATGTGTTCCATTGCTCTATTATTTAATTTCTAGCACAATGCAATGTAATGCTATGTAAATGCAAGGAAGAAATCAACTAACCACGACTAAAAAGATGATGTATTGCCTATGCAGACAATACAATGCAGAATGATGAATGCATGTTAAATTCATAATGTTAGGTAGCAACCTAACTTCATGTGATAAAAAAACACAACAAATCAGACCTAAACCTTAACCACAAAGAAAATCCTAACAACCAACCCTAATTAGTAAAATTTGACAAGTAAACCCTTAAACCCTTATAGCAAACCTTAAAATAGCCTAAACCTAAAACCCTAATTTATACAGAGAGGAGGTTGGTTTATGTGAAGTCAAACTTCCAATG
Source organism: Pinus taeda (assembly GCA_000404065.3). Taxonomy (NCBI): domain Eukaryota; kingdom Viridiplantae; phylum Streptophyta; class Pinopsida; order Pinales; family Pinaceae; genus Pinus; species Pinus taeda. The sequence goes on from APFE030635532.1 coordinate 42,269, forward strand.
CATCCACTAAAGCAATTCTCAACCTACAAAAACAAAGATGTCAACAGTTAGAACTAGTATAACATATTTTGCAAAAACAACATTACTTACCTGTCAAACATGCACAATAACAAGAAGGTCATGTCTGTTGACAGGAAAATGTGCTAGAAAATACTATTCAAGCCAAGTTGCAACCATATCTTGGTAAACCGAATGATAAACTTGGAAATCGTGATCATCTATTCATGATATGAATGCATTTCTGTTTAACCCTAAATCAAGCATAAAAGAGATGAGATATCACTTACTTGTAGAGTAATTTACCAAGTAGGATTCTCCAAGCTAGTGAGAAATATTTTTATGATTTTTAGGGTGACCAATTTGAAAGCTTTCACAATTTTCCAAAGATGAGCATCCAACTGATCCGTAAACTATCATGGATATTCTATTGGACAGTTCGTCACAAAAGATAGGATAATATTATATTAAAAATCTATTAAATCTTAACTGGAGTTAGACTATAGACTCTTCTAGAGTCTTTTACATCATAATCATGTTACTAGCCCCTTTTCCATGAATAATGAGGTTTGACGCAACATCCTCCCAAACTATAGGTGTGAAAATAGGAAGGTCAACTTCTAAGTGGCATAACTTTTTCATATAGACTCCGATTGATGAGCTTCTTGCATCAATGGAAACATCTATGTGTGTAGAATAACATGCAATGGTGTGGAGTTAAAGCAGTAAATTTTTACCCCCAAAAAGCGTTGTTTGATGCCTCAAAATGCTTCCAAAAGGTTTTAGACCCCACTTTGCCAAACCGGGTCTTGCTAATAAAAATGGTCCCGTGAGCTGATTCCTCCACTTTTTCCACTCCAAGTGCATCAAGATGAATGAAAAACAATATAATGATCCAATCCAGATCACATATATCCATTTTGGGAGGGTTTTGGTCCCCCAAATGCTGCTACTCAATGAGGTGAGGAAATATTTCCTCCACCTCTTTGCTGTACCATTTAGCTTTGCCTGGAAGTTGTCCCTTCAATCTAATCTGCCAAAGGTCATGCTTCCCTTGTCTTGTAGTTTTGAATTTCTTCTAAAAAATGGTATCTTTTGTCAACTGTACCTGAGCATATGGTGACAAATCCTCCACAAAAGGTAAGACTTGTTCCTCCTCCCTATCTAGCATGGAAGGCTCATAGATTTTCAAATCCTCTACATTCACAACCGATTAAATTCACATATATGGTGGTAAAATGAGTCAATAGGAATTATCACCTACCTTTTCTAGTATCTGAAAGGGAACATACCTTAGAGCCTTGATTTTCTTACCAAGCCCCTACAACATCTCCTTGTTCAACTATAACCATACTCTATCTCCCACCTTGAATGACTTCTCTTTTATGTGTTGATCATTCCTGGCCTTATACTTCTCTTATGACTTCTACAATGTTTCTTGTAATTTTAGATGGATCTGCCTGATCTTCTCTATAAAAATTTTAGTCCTCAAAGCATCTCTTGTAATATATTCTCTCACTCTTACTTGCTGCCCATATGCAATATCTAAAGGTGAAGGTGGAAGATATCCAAAACAAGTCTCAAATGGGAAATTTCCTGTAGAAATGTTGGCTTCTTTGTTGTAAGAATGTTGGATATATGCCAAAATTTCATTCCAAGTCTTCATATGCTTTTGGTTGTATCCACTCAGAGGTTGCACCAAAGTCATGTTGACTACTTCTGTTTGCCCATATGTCTATGGATGGAATGTTGTAGATCTCTTCAACTTTGTGTCCATGTTCCCCCACAATGTAGTCTAAAATGCACTGAGAAATCTTGTATCCCTATCTAGAATGATGCTCCTTGGTATCCCAAAGTGCACCCAGACATGTCCAAATATCAAGTTTTATGCTTCTTGCCCTCTAGTGGTCTTTTTACTAGGCATCATAAACACATCTTACTGAACTTGTCAACTACCACAAATAGGTACTCATGTCCCTTCCTAGTTGTTGATAAACCTCCAACAAAGTCCATGGAAATGCTTTCCCAAGGACGATTAGGTATAGGTAAGGGATGATATAGACCCTATTTTTTATTTCTAGGCTTGCTGGTAGAGCAAAACATGCATCCTCTTATGAACCTTGCTACCTGCTATTGCCTCTTAAGCCAATACACATACCTTTGCAAGTTAGCCACAATATTCCCTACACCAAAGTTCCCTACAACCTTGGAGGTGTAAGCCTATCTGATCAGCTGAAATCACTCACCTTTAGGAACAGATAAATTATCTAGCTTATAGAGTAACCCATCCTAGAGATGGTAGTCAACCATGCTATCGCCATCGTGCACATGACTCTAACTCTGGGATCGTTGATACACATCCTTGAATTCCTCATATTCTGAATATGCCTCTCTGTATGCATCATGGGTGAATGTATCCATGTGCATAAGAGTCCCCAAAGATGTGATCTTTGATGTGGGTGGCCTTGAAAGCATGTCAACCAACTTGTTTTTTCTTCCCTTCTTATACTTAATCACTAAATGAAACTACTATAAAAACCCCATCCACTTGTAATGCTTAGTTTGTTGTAGCTTACTATGGGCTTGGAAGTATTGTAACAACTTGTGATCTGTATAGATTACTGTCTCCTTTCTCGTCAAACATTACTTCCACTTCTTCACAGTTTCCACCATGACATAGAGCTCCTTGTCATAAGTAGGGCAGTTAAGGACTGCCCCATGAAATAGTTCAGAATTGTAGCATACATGCCTTCCTCTCACCATCAAGACAATTCCCATAGCATACCCACTTGCATCTATCTCCTCTTCAAAAGGTCGCTGCAAGTTTGGTAATGCCAAAACTAGTGCTTGGTTGATCTTCTTCTTTAGCTCTTTGAAAGACCTCTTTTGACATTTTTCCCCACTGGAAACTCTTGCCACTTGTTGTTATGGCATGGAGTGGTGCTTCTACCAAAATGAGACTATGAACTTCGTCAAGTACTATGCTAACCCAATGAAACTCCTAACCTTAGAAACATTAGCATTCACCAAACATTTCATGATGGCCTCCATCTTGGAAGGATCTATCTTCAGTTCTCCTCCACCGATCACATACCCCAGATAAACCAAATATAGCTACGCAAAATCACACTTCTTGAGATTTGCTAGTAGCTAGTACTTCTTCAATGTTTCCAATACCTGCGTCAAATGTGACATATGCTCCTCCCAGGTCACACTATATACTAGTATATCATCCAAATAGAAAATAACAAATGAATCTATAAAAGGGCGCAATATGTCATTAATTAAGCTCATAAATGTAGCTACTACATTACATAGGAAAAATGCCATAACCAACCACTCATACAAACATTTCCTAGTTTTGAAGGCAGTCTTCCATGTATCTTCTTCTTTGACTCGAACCTAGTGATATCCAGACTTGAAGTCTAGCTTGGTGAAGTACTTCTCTTACTACAATTAATCTTGTAGATCGTTTATCCTGGGAAAGGGGTATCTATTCTTGAGCGTGATTTTGTTCAATGCCATATAATCTATACACATATGTCAAGTCCCATCCTTATTTGGCACAATGATGATGGTTGACCCACATGGTGATGTACTCGGTCGAATGACACCATGTTCCAGCAATTGCTGCAACTGTTTCTTCACATCACTTACTTTTATAATAGACTGCCAGTACAACCTAATATTTGGAAATGGGGTGTTTGGAAATAGCTAGATCTCATGCTCCACTTGTCTCTTAGGTGGTAACCCTTTAGGATCTTAGAACACATACTTTTATGCCTGTAGCAATTCCTCCAATTGTTTTATTTATTTATTAGTACACCCGTCTAAGGATGCCTTTCCTCTTATTGACTCCTCTTCAGGTTGACTTTCTCTTAAAAACAATAAAGCATACTTCTTGCTAGAATTGGTCAATTTCTGGGCTTGGTTGGAACTTACCAGTGAAATTTTCAACTTGCCTTTGTGCACGTTGATGATGAACGATTATACATCCTTCATGAGCCGATATTGGTTGGATCTCCTCATGAATATTGCATCACACATGTACATGTATGGAATCCCAAACACAACTCCACATACATCAAGGGGAACCACATCTAGGTCTAATTGATCAATAAAATAATACTAATAGAAAATATAATTTTACACTATTTTGTTACCTTAATCTATGCATACTTATTTACCCATCCCAATGGATATGGGTTTTGATGACCAAGAACTTCCATACCCAAGTTCTTGACCATCTCTGCTACAATGATTTTTTCCTGCAAAAATCATGAGTCAAATAGAGCATCAATATTTGTCTTCTTGACTTATATATTTATATGGAAGTGTTTGGTAATTTCTTTCTCTTCCTGTTGCTAAAAGCTACTCATATTCACCTCCTTTTGTATTGATGTACAAATGATCTTCTCATCCACATCCAAGCTACTTTCAACTTGGTTGCTCGAACTAGTGGAAATGAGGTTCTTCTTCTTATTCTTTGGGTTTAGCTCTGGATGCAACTTCCAACACTTCTCCTCTTTATGGCCATCAATGTTACAGTGGTTGCAGTGGTTGCTGGGATATTTGCATTGGTATGTTGTGGCTACCATATTTTGATGTTTCCCCCTTTTTGCTTCTTCTTGCCCTCCTTATCGGCTTCTTGTTGCTCCTTCTAGTTTGATCCACTTGATTGGTCTCTCTTCAGGCCTATGTTTTCCAAGTATTGTGCCTGTATACAAGCCTTGTCCACTGATTTAGGCTTGAAAAACATCACTTTCTCACGCAGATGGAAGTGCAGACCCCCAAAATACTTGAGAAGTACATCTGGGTTCTTTGGAGAGATACACAAAATTATAGCCATCTTTTTGAATTATGTGGTGTACTCATGCACACTTTGGCCTAGGAGTTTCCTGAACTAATGGCACTAGATCCACTAGTCCTCCACATACGTGATGGATAAAATTGTGACTTAATGAGAGTTTTGAAATCCTCCCACTTAGTCACTGGAGGTTCTCTCTCCAACCTTAGGGTTTCCATGTGGTTCTCCCACCAAGTCAGTGCATGGCTCTCTAATTTTAGTCGCGTGAATGAGATATTTTTCCCTTCCTTGATTTGATGGACACTGAAATAAACTTCTAGTTGTTGCAATGAGTGGTTTAGCTTCAGATATTTGATCTCTCCATGGTACAACTTGATATCGAATTTGCTTCCATTTTAATTAGTGACTGGTTCACGACACTCGAATTGGGTTGATATTTTTTGGGTCCTTTCTTCGACTGGTTCTCCATTTCTCCCCGAACTTCTGATCCCCGTTCTGATTTGTCCTTTGCATTTGAACCCTAATCTTCTCCAAATATCCCTAGCATGCTATTCAAGGCCGCCATGAGGAGGCTTACATTGTGGTTTATATCTGTGACTTATTGTTCCAACCACGTAAACCTCGCCTTTGTATGATCACAAGGTTCATTTACAGATTCGTCAGCCATGATTAGGGTTTTACAATTTTCAGCCCCACCAATCTAGATCCCTGCAATCTCCAAAAAATACCTGAAGAAATCTTCTCTAATACCAAATGATCTGTAAACTATCATGGATATTCCACTGGATAGCTCGTCTCAATATAGACTCTTATAGAGTCTTTTACATCATAATCACGTGGTTAGTCTCTTTTCCATGAATAATGGGGGCTAACTCGACATCCTCCGAAATTATAGGTGTGAAAACAGGAAGGTCAACTTCTGAGTGGCATAAATTTTGCATACAGACTTCGATTTACACACTTCTTATGCTATTGGAAAGATATCTATGTGTAGAATACATGAAATGGTGCAACACTAAAGCGACAAAGTTTTCCCCCGAAAAAAGTTCTTTGATGCCTCAAAAAACTCCCAGAAGGTTTTAGACCCCATTTTGCCAAACTAGGTCCTGTTGGTAAATATGGTCTTGTGAGATGATTCCTCCATTTTTTCCACTCCAAATGCATTGAGATGTATGATAATCAATATAATGACCCAATATGGATCACTAATAGGTGTAGCTGAGACACCAAAGGATTGTAGAGTGGAAAACTAATTTCAGATGCCCTAATTTGATGTTGTTCATGTATTTTGTCAAGGATGTAAGGGCCTAAGATAACCATTGATGAGAGCCAAAGTGCCTCACCCTCCTGAAAGAATTTTTAACCCTCAAATGGTAGATCATAAAATAATGGTGTTTTTGTAAGATCAACTTATGAATGCATACTATCATTGCTAGTTATGGAGGAAAATCATCAGAATATATTTTTGGTTTGATTAGATGTTCTAATATTGACTGACTCATTGTCGAAAAGATTAGATAGAGACAAATAAACAAGATTATTATCATGAAAGAAGTGACTAACGTGGTTTCCTTACTTGCATACAATGGAATACAATATATCATCATCTAGTACTTGATGACAATCTACACTAGCCAGGAAATAAACCAGAAGGAATTGAAACAATGGTCATTTTACTTTCTTCAATAAACAAGTTAGAGTACAAAGAGAGATGCATCTCACCATATTTAAAAAATGAGGCTTCATCGGGCGACATGGTGCTGAGATGGGAATCATGCAAGGAAACCCTAATTTTAGAAATCCTAATTTGAACTAGTTTAGGGATATAGTTAGGATCGTGAAACCCTGACATAACCATCTACGAAAGTTGAAATGCCTCAACTTCCTGATGAGTCCTTGAACCCTCAAAAAGTTGATAATCAAATATTGGTGGCTTAGTTAGGTCAACGAATGAACATGAAAAATCATCATCGTAAGTGTCAGTGAATACATGTTTGACATGATGACGATTGTTGAAGCCACTGATTTGGTTAGATTGGGCATCTAATACATGAGATTCTTCAAAGGTTAAGAATTATGATGAATCAACTCCTGGGCTTCCTTGAACCTTTGGGAATATAGAATCATCTTCTTTACCTGTTAAATATTTTTGTTTGAAAAAATCATGAGACAAGGATTGAATGTCCTCATCCTCTGATTTTGAAACATCACCCTCATGTAGATGATTGCAATTGGAACCAATATTTAAATATTTGAATAATTTAGAGAAACTACTGGTGTAGCAAAGTCATTGAACAAATTAGGGTACAACAAATGAAAAGGTTCAAGTGAAGAGGCCTCAAATTCTTCCAAGTTTAATTCAAAACTCAAACCCTAGACATTGATGTCAACTTGAGAAAGAAATGAATAAGCATGCATGTTATGCTCTGTGTAATTGATAGGACATTCATCATTTTCCAAGAAAAGACCTAGAACATTCAAACAAGTGTACGAGGGAGCATAATATGAGGGGATTCAGGAATAGATTTAGGAAATTATTAACAAGGTCAAGTTGAATATTATCAACATGGATGGTTCTATTTCAACTTGATCCTTGGGTTGTCTAATTTCAGCAGGGTGTATGAGAGTTTCAGGTGCTAGACAACTTGATTCATTTCCCTGCAAACACTCTTCATCATCTAAATTGTTTATGACTAAAATTTCATTAGGTAATGAAAGGAGATGAGGAATTTCACTAGTATTAATTTCTTCCTTGGAGGCTTAAGGTTTTTTCCCCACTCACAGAAATAGGCAAGACAATATTAGGGATAAGATATGGTCAATTTGTAACTTGCAGATTATCATGATGATCATCAGAATTGAGATTTGTTCCTGATTGAAAACGTTCCAGAGAAACATAAACCAAACACCATAAATTTTCACCCAAATACATCTAATCCACATCTCTTTCAGGAAATTCTCAACAAAGATGAATAAATCTAGCAAAAAAACCTTCTAATGATTCTTCAGGTTTCCTTCTAAGTTTATTTATCCTTTTAAATACATCTTGAAAATTGTACCTGTCAAAGGCTTGATGAAGCTCACTAATGATTTGCTTGAACGAATGGATAGAAGTGGATAGAAACTTGTGGCACCATTGCTTGACATGAACTTCAACACTGAGGGTGAATAATATTCCCATAACATATTTACAATCAATTCCATTAGAATGACAAAAATGGAAAACTTGACACGTGTGTCCAAATACCGTTGTTCGACCCTTTCCATAAAACTTCCACTGTGGCAAGTGATAAACTATTTCCACTGGCACCAAAATATCTATGTTTTTAGAAAAGAAGTCTAGGATAACGATTTGGAACTGAACCATTTCAAGGTATGGTAATAAAATGAAGGTGTTAGAGTCTGTCTTGTCAGTCCTCCGTCAGAGATCAAAGCTCTTTCTGCATTTCACTTTTAGGTGTCTCCCTCCATTCACCTAGCTGCATTCGGCTAGGGGCATGCCATCATCTGACAGAAAAGGTCATGCTAGTCATTTCCCCTCATGTCTAGCACCTGCTGGCTTAGGTCTTTTCATCAATGTTCACTAAGGTCCATGACAGTTAATGTTCGATCTTTTAATGGACGAGAGTCGTTTTCAGTCATTAGGTCTAGGGATTAGTCAATTTGGTCTTCAACTATGCCCAATAAAGCCATGCAGGCCAGAGTGAGGCCCTTACAAAGTTATAATTCAGAGAGTTTCATCGTCATGTTGATAGATTACGACTGTTCTTCAAATCTCTGTTTTGAAGAAAAGTCAAACAGTGTGTCATTTGTGAAATTTTCAAAAAAGTCTCTAGTTGATTCCTTCAGGTGCAGTCATGGTTTCCATGTCCAAATGCCCTGTCATGCAACCCCCACAAAAAGTGCTGAAAATTTCATCATTCTAGCTAAAAATTCAAAGGAAAAAGTGAAATTCAGTGTTGCATTAAATCAGTGAAAAGTGTCAAAACATAACATTAGCAAAATGGGTTTTTGAAGAAGCAAAATTTAACCCATGACTTCAAAGTCTTTATATAATAATTCCCACAAGAAAACAAAGTTATTGTGTTAATCAAGGTTATTGAGAAACATAGCAAAGTGTTTGAGAGTGCAAAGCACGCG
>APFE030635532.1:51575-63558 GCA_000404065.3 Pinus taeda
TCCGTCTCTTGTTTCCAGTTTCAGTCATGCTATGAGTTTTGTGAGAAGGTGGCTAATGTTCAAATTCATCATGAGTTATCTCGTCTATTTGTACTGCATTTACATGGAGATCAGGTTACTTTGGTTGGTGTCACTTTCACACTTACACCAGATTCTATCTCATTAGCAACCAACATACCAAACATTGGAGAACCATGGAACAAGAAGCAAAAGATTGACCAGCAACATTATGAGCCATATATTAAACCCGGTTTCTTGAGGAAGAGCTCACAAGAGTCTTTCCATTCAGATATTTGAAAGATGAATATTCTCCGCTCATGAAATTGATCATGAAGTACTTCAGCTGTGAGGGGAGGTTCTCTCATCTATATGCCTATCACATTAGGTTTCTCATGCACTTTACCAGGGTACGAATGATGAACATCCCATTTTGTCATTTGCAGGAACATAGAGAGGATGAACACCTTCATGCAGCACAAGACCCCTCAGCAGCAACTAAACAGTGTTTATCACTTTGCTCTTATCCGGATTTTGGTGGATCACCAGTTGGGATTGCAGGGCATTTATTGGGAGGACTTCATCTCTCGTGACCTCTTCATCACTTCACAGGTATTATCAGAGGCAGAGCATGAGATAGGTGGTCCTTCTCATCAGTATGAGCACCACGAGACCACTACTATGCCAGTATTCGTCACATATCAGAGAGGCAGTAGGCACTTGTTTGCAGCAGCAAAGCGAGTGTTATCTCCACCCAGGGTGGAAGGGGCCTCGCTTCCTACATCGACAACACAGGTATAGGATAAGGGCAAGAGGCCCATGCATGACGAGGGGCCATCAGGTGAATAGGAGGCCGATTTCATCCTTATTCATGATGATGATGCAGATGAGGAGAGTGCCAAACTTAGGAGGACCATCCAGGAGCAGAAAACGGAGATCCAAGAATTTTCACTCAATTTGGAGAGGGCCAAATGGATTATCAGGTATTTGGAGCAGAGGAACAAACCAATTGAGGACCAACATGAGATCATGGAGCTGCAAAGCATTCGTGAAAATCACCAAGTTGCCTAGCATAGGAGGATCGAGCTCACTCCCTTGGAGCAAGAGATTAACAATGATTGTGAGTCTTGGCTCAAGTGCATCAACATCCGCCTTGAGAGACTGCTAGAGAAGGCCGACAGGGAAAAAACCATACTGAGGTAGATGGTTTATCATTACAGGGCACAGAACATGAGTTTGAAGGCTTGGATAAGGAGCTTGAAGGCAAAATTGAGCAAAGCGACAAAGAGGCAAAAGAGGCAAAAAGAGCAAGATCGGCTTCGAATCTTGGCTTAAGCCTCTGTGGCCCAACGTAGTACCTCTTAGAGAACTTCCAATCCAAATTTCAAGAAATGTGAGGCAATTTTGGTCACATGGCAATTTTTTGGTCACAACACAGGTTTTTTCTCCCTATGCGCTGCGCCACTGGCGTGACGCTTAGGATTGGGAGCTCCAAATTGAAAATGGCTTGCATTTTTGGATTCAACATGCAAAATCACGACTACTGGCACATGGAAAAGAAATTTGGGCATGATTTGAGTCTCCAGGAGGTCAAAAACACTCAAAAAATGACCTCTGTGCCCCTATTTTGACACACAGGAAGCAGTCGTAGGAGAATGAAGTTTTGGAGGGGAAAATGAGCACCAAATTCAGAAATTCCACTTGGGTTGGAAAGTAGACAGGCCAGGCTTTCCAACAAGCACACTTGGGCACATTTCGGACTCTTGAAAGTACATCAAAGAAGCCTCCAAAGTGGTGCAGCTCATATAGAGAAAAAGGCCAAATTCACCTCCGTTTCGCAAAATTTCGATTCGCAACTTTCTCCAAGTGGGCTGGCTCATCTACACTTCAATGTTTTCGGCAAGTAAGGAAAAATTTAAAGAGTTTTTCTTCTATCCAAGTGGCAAAGAAAGGCAAACAGTCCCCCAAGCCGTTTTTCATTTTTGTAACGCTGCACCTGTAGCTAATGGTTGGCTTTCCATCTCCATTTTGTAATGATTTGAGAAACTCCCCAACTCTTGGTCGTTCTACTTCCTGATGGCATAGTCTATTTATTGTATGAAAACCATTTGCAAAGGGTTGGTTGGCTTGTAATTTCTGGGAGACTGTGGGAAAGAAACTTTGTTTCTTCATTGTCTATTTTGACAGAGGCTTAATGAAAGGCAGTGGCTCTGTTTCATGAGATTCATGTGGTTGTGAGTGTAGCAAATGTGTTTTTCCTTATGTTTCATATGTATCTTGTTATGTTTCATAGTTCATTCATATTCATTTCGAGTGAAATTTTCTGAGTAAGATAAGGTAGAATTCATTTTTATTGCTCTACCTATGGGAAAGTTTCACGTTGTGTGTTTCTCTTCTATTGAAAAGGATTCATGTACTTATGCCCTTTTCACCCTCCTAAGCAATCTCTCCATTCCGCGTTATTTCAAACTAAATTGCTAGACTTTCCGCCTATCTTGCCTCACGAAGTAATCAGTGCCTTTGTATTAAATTCTCTTCTCATTTGCTGTCCGTTGGTCCCATACCATCCCAGAAACTCAGTCATTCATAAAAAAAAAAAATGTTTCTCGTATCCATATTTACTTACTAGCCTAAGATCAATATTTCATTGTAATTCATCTCAGACCATTTCGTTTACTTATTTGCTGAGCATGACTCGAAGAGAGCCCTCTCTTGTTTTCATAGGGCTAGCTACCAGACTGAGCATGGTTTGTGGTTACCCTGAATTTTGACTTCCTTCAGCCTAAGATGGATTTGGGTGCTAACATAGTGGCGAATCCACTGCGGAACGAAATCACTCCCCTTAATTCTTGATAATTCTAAGCTTCCAGATGATAAGTTTAGGATTTGATAGGCTGAGTGAGTTGGTTATGTCCTTTGATTTTTCTTAATAGCACGCTGGCTTCTAGAAGATATACCAGAGCTAATCCAGACCCAGATCCTCCGCATATCTATGAAAATCCCAATTTGATTCTGAGACTTCGTCGTCAAGAGAGCTGTATATCTCCCGTGTTCAAATCCCATTCATGCCCTGACATTTTTGAGTATCTTGAAGAGCTAGATTTTGATGAGCAGTTTGAACTATCATTGTTCGAAACCAAATCTGAAAGGGCAGTTGACTCTACTATCCACAATCCACAGTTTCTTATAGATTTGGAAACGGAAAGGGATAACCATTCAATTGATAATTACATTGTAGCACAGCTTCAAACTCCAATTGCTAGCCCCCTACTAACTGTGCACACTCCTCCAACACCACCAAGGCCAAATCCACTAAGAGTAATGGCTGCCCATTTTGCACCTCTTGTTCTGCCTCAAGTTTTAGATGATATGCCCGCAGATTATCAAAGAAAAATCCCATTTTTTGATGGCACTCCTAACAGCATTACTGCTCAACAACATGTGGACAGAATGGCAGACTTCTATGAACTTCATGATATCGATGCAGAGAATGTGGCAATGAGACTCTTTGTGTAGACATTTGCAAGTGAAGTGAGGAAATGGTTCAGAGGTTTGCCGGTTGCACATATCGCTACCTTGGCTGACCTACAAAGACAATATTTAAACCGCTAGGAAGTGAAAAAGAATCCTCTTCAAATTCTGGCTGAATATGAGCAAATCAAACGAAACGCTGGTGAGTCGGTCTAAGACTACTGCATTAGATTCAATGCTATTTATAATGAAATTCCTGATCATGTAAGGCCACCTGTGGGGCTAGCCATGGTGAATTTTCCGGATGCTTTTGATGCTGACATGGCTTATCAATTAAGAGAGAGAGAACCGGCCACAATGGAAGACATGTAGAAGATAGCGGTCAGCGTTGAAGCAAATCTACTGACCAAGAGAGCTAGAGCAAAAGCAGAAAAGAAGGTCACCGTAAAAGAAGAATCTTCCTTGGTAGATCAACTACTTCGGAAGGTAGAGAAGAAGCTTGAAAGGGTGAAACATGACAAACGGGAGCCACAAGTTAGAAATCCTAACGTTTGTGGTTAGCAATAGCCATAATATAGAATAAGACAGAGAGATTAGCGAGCCCAAGAAAAGGTAGCACAACATCCAGTACAGCCACCTTTGCAGCAAAATTTTGTGCATGGACCGGAGTCAGATGAGGATGGGAATATAATAGGTGAAGAAAACCACCTCTTTACTCCTGATGATTTTCCTATTTATCTCACTAAGGATGAGGAGTATGCAGAAAGTTTGGCTGTACACAAAGACGTAGATTTTATTCTAGCAAATGATACCGTCTTGGAGGAAGAATTATAAGAGTACCAAAGAGGCTATATGAATGCTCTATCTGCCCAGCAACAGCGATATTCACTTAGAAGCAGAGATGTGCCGGTCAAACCAATTCAGAAAAGGAAGGATATCGAGGCATCAAAGAATGATTCATCAGTTGCACAAAGGAAAGGAAAGGAAGCGGTTGATCCAGATAGTAGCAAATCATCGTTAGCAGAACAGTCACATTAGCAAGTTGCATCGAAAGAAAGGGAAAGGAAATAAATCCCAGTCAAAGAGGTAGAAAAGATTCCCACTTTTAATTTAGAGAATGATATTTCTAAATTAAAGGTATCCATTCCCTTGACTGAAATAATGAGGAACATCAGTTATAGAGGGAAAGTATCTAAAATGTTGAATTTGGACCCAATGTCTGACATGGTGAATGTCGAAGATGATCAACCTGAAATGATTTTTGGGCCAACATCGAATGGTGAGTCTCCTGATATTGATGTGCCACCTTTTTATATCAGTTTAAGATTGCACGATTTTGTGTTACATAATGCCATGTTCGATTTCGGAGCTTCTCACAACCTCATGCCCAAGGCTATTATGGATAAGCTTGGTCTGGACATCACTCGGAAATACCATGATCTCTATTCATTTGATTCCAGCAGAGTAAGATGTATAGGACTCATCAAAGACTTGGTTGTGAGTCTGGATCAGCTCCCAATGAAGAATGTTTTGATGGACGTTGTTGTAGCAGATATTCCTCCCAGGTTTGGCATGCTTCTCTCCAGGTCTTGGGTAGCGAAATTGAAAGGGACACTACAACTAGATTTATCCTACGCAACGATTCTGGTGTTTGGCCAAATGAGGAAATTGTATCGAGAACAAAAAATGAAATACATGATTACAAGCAAGGAGAAACCAATAAATCGTCCAATTAATTATGTACATACAAATTTAGAGTCTTTTGTTTTGTATTCCGATAGTTTCAATGATATCGATAGTCAGTTAGTAGAAGCAGATGATATTCTAGAAATAACAGAAAATTTCAGAGGAGTTTTAAAGAAGGAAGGACAAGAATAGCAGAACACCATTGGGAAATCAGCTGAAAGTAATGGATAGCAAGCAAAGAAGGCACAAAAAACAGATTTCCAACACTTGCAAGAGGAGGAAGAAGGTTTGTGGACCATGGATTTGAATGGAGCAGTGGGAAATGATGGTGTTGGAATTGGAATTTGGGTACGCAATCCTTTCTCTACCCCAAACAAAGTGCCTAGTAACGTGTGGGTATGCTCTTACAATTTGGCTTTTGATTGTTCAAACAATGAAGCTGAGTATGAAGCTCTGATTGTTGGCCTAAAAATTCTAAGGAAACTGAATGGTAAGAGGATTTCAGTATATGGCGACTCCAAATTGGTGATCAAGCAGGTCATAGGCCAATATCAAGCAAAGCATCCTAGGATGCGGGCTTACCGTAATGCAGTTCTAGACATCCTAAAATTATTTTCAGAATACACCTTGACATGTATGCCTCGTATACAAAATAGCATTGCTGATGCTCTTGCTAAGGAAGAAAGTAGTTTGAAGATCCCAATTTGAAATCCATGTCAAGCATCGTCCAACCGTTCCAAACAATCACAGATATTGGCAAGTTTTCCAAGATGATGAGGAGATTGATGATTTTCTGCAAAACAAAGGCAAGTTCAAAGAAACCTCAATTGATGTAGAAAATGACGATGGTAAAGGTAATGGTACAAATGATGTGCAAAACAATCAGATGGACGTATTGCAGCTAAAGAATAATGTGATTCCTAAAGGCTTGATACCTTTAGAAGAACTCTTTGATCAAGATGATGTAGCCCGCAAACCAACATTGTAGCCAACAGAGAAGGGTGTGGAAGTGGTCAATATCGGAACAACTGCTAATCCTAAATTGGTAAAATTGTCCAAAGCATTGCCACCAAAGATCAAGGACAAATATATCAGCTTGCTGTCTTCATTTGCAGATGTGTTTGCTTGGGACTATTTTGACTTAAAAACACACGATACCAATATAATTCAGCACACTATACCCATCAAGCCCAACTGGAAACCATTCAGACAGAAGTTGAGAAGGCTTAATCCAAAGCTGCTGCCATCTATTGAAAAGGAGATAAACAGGTTGTACAAATTAGGAATCATTGTTCCCATCAGATTTTCGGATTGGATCTCTAATTTGGTGCCCGTGCGAAAGAAGACAGGTGAGATTCGCTTATGCATTGATTTTAGAAATCTCAATAAAGTTTCATTGAAAGATAACTATCCACTGCCCAAAATGGACCATATACTTCAGCGAGTAGTGGGAGCATCTTGGATGTCACTACTTGATGGTTATTTTGGATATAACCAAGTTTTGTCCATGAAGATGACCAAGACATGACAACGTTCACCATTCCATGGGGAACCTTTCATTACGCTAAAATTCCTTTCAGTTTAAAGAACGCAGGTGCCACATTTCAGCGGGCAATGGACTTGGCTTTTGCAAATGAGAAGGATGTCTTTTTGGTTGTGTACCTAGATGATTTGACAGTGTTTTCCAAATCTGACGAAGAGCACATGTACCATCTAAAAACGGTCTTTCAAAAGTGCAGAAAATATGGCTTGTCGCTGAATCCGAAGAAGAGCTTGTTCGCCATGGAGGAAGGCAAACTACTCGGGCACATTATCTCAAAAGATGGCATTCGTATTGACCCAACACGTGTGCAAGCAATTCAGCAAATCGATCTACCCTGGAATAAGAAAGAAGTTCAATCTTTCAATGGTAAAATGAATTTTCTACGCCACTTTGTACCTAATCTTGCTGAGCACCTAAGAGAGATTACAAACATGATTAAGTAGGATAGCCAAGTGAAATGGACGGAGGAGGCTGTAAAATCTTTCAATTTGGTCAAATTGGCTCTTTCCTCAGCTCCAGTTCTAGTCAGCCTGGACTACACTCAGGATTTTATATTGTTTTCATTTGCTTCGGAGCACACTATGGCAACTATGTTATTGAAGAAAAGAGATGATCATGAAAGACCCATCGCATTCTTCAGCAGAGCTATAAGAGATGCTGCCTTAAAATACAAAATCATTGAGAAGCAAGCCCTTGCACTTGTGAAAGCATTGAAAGATTTTCGGGTATATATTCTACATTCTCATATTTTGGCCTATGTTCCTAACGCTGTTGTCAAAGATGTTTTAGTGAAGACCGATCTAGAAGGAAGATGAGGCATGTGTATTGTAGCCTTGCTCGAATATGATGTGGAAATAAAGCCTACAAAGCCGGTTAAAGGACAAGGATTGGAAAAGTTAATGGCCGAATCAAACTTGCATGCCTTGGACATAAATCTGATCGCTGCTATGTCCGATGAGAATGAGGAATGATCGTCAATTCAGATATCTGAAATGTTTGCTCTTTCTCCGTGGTATTTAGATATCATATATTTGCTTAACAATTTGTCACCACCACCCGACATGACTAGAAACAAAGCGAGAATACTCAAGTTGAAGGCTGCCAAGTTTTTCATTCTAAATTCTGCACTGTATTGGAAAGATCCGGATGGCGTTCTGTTAAATTGTTTGGTGGAAAATGAAGCAAAGAAGGTCATGGAGGATTGCCACCAAGGATATTGTGGTGGTCACCTTTTTTGGAAATCAACAGCAAATAAAATTCTGAGAGTGGGATACTATTGGCCGACATTGTTTGCTGATGTATATAAGATGGTCAAGAGCTGTCATAAGTGTCATATTTTTGAAGGACAATAGAAGGTACAACCTTTACCACTCAAGCCTATTGAGGTGAGTGCTCCTTTCCAGCAATGGGGATTCGATTTCATTGGTGAAATTCATCCCGCTTCTTCCGGCCAGCATAGATGGATCCTCAAAGCGACATATTATTTCACGAAATGGATCAAGGAAATTCCCACTAGACAAGCTACTGATGCAATAATCATTTCATTCCTTGAAAATAACATCTTGTCTCACTTTGGTTGCCCGAATAAGTTAATCACTAATAACATAGCAGCTTTCAAATCAAAAAGGATGGTAGAGTTTTATCATAAATATCATATCATTTTGGGTCACTCAACTACCTATCATCCGTAAAGCAATGGATTGGCAGAGTCTTTAAATTAATCATTGGTCAACATCATCAAGAAGTTGCTGGGAATAAATAAGAAGCGCTGGCATAAGGGGTTGGTCAATGCACTGTGGGCAGATCGAGTCAGTCAAAAGAAATCCATAGGTACATCACCTTTTGAACTTGTTTATGGAGTTGATACAATATTTCCTACCTCTCTCACTGCCCCGGTAGTCAAACTTCTTCAGGAAGCTGACAGTGAAGAAGATCCCTTGCAGAGAAGGTTGAATCAAATGGTCCACTTGCAGCAGACCAGAGAAGACGTTTTCAAGAACACATCCAAATTGCAAGAGAAGATCAAGAAAATTTATGACAGAAAAGAAAAGGTGAAATTTTTTTAGTTGGATGATGTGGTGCTGAAGTGGGATGCAAGGAATGAGGAAAAAGGTAAGCATGGTAAGTTCGAGAACCTTTGGAAAGGTCCCTTCAAGATTGTAGCATATCGGGGTCAGAATGCTTTTCTTCTGAAGGAAATGAACGAGGAAGATTGTCCAGGAGAGCCAATCAATGGTCGGCTGCTCAAGCGGTACCATTTCTGAGTTATTAACGCTGCTTCCACTGTCATTGTAAATACCAATTTTATTTCAGTTTGGTTTGAGTTTGTCAAGTTAGTCTTCAAGTCATTTCAATGTCAAATTTGAGTCAGTTTTTTTGTTGTTGTTTTAGTTTCATAAATGAGTCAGAGTCTTGTGTTTTTTGTCGAAATAATGACTCCATAGCCCAATGGATGAAGGAACTGTCTAGCTCTCCCAAAGATCTGTTGTTCTTGGCACCTCCAAGGAGCTACCATCCCCCATTGGAGCCAATGTTAGAGTCGGTCTTGTCAGTCCTCCGTCAGAGATCAAAGCTCTTTCTGCATTTCATTTTTAGGTGTCTCGCTCCATTCACCCAGCTGCATTCCGCTATGGGCATGCCATAATCTGACGGGAAAGGTCATGCTAGTCATTTCCCCTCATGTTTGGCAGCTGTTGGCTTAGTTCTTTTCGTCAATGTTCACTAAGGTCCATGACAGTTAATGTTCGATCTTTTAATGGATGAGAGTCATTTCAGTCATTAGGTCTCGAGATTAGTCAATTTGGTCTTCAACTATGCCCAATAAAGCCATGCAGGCCAGAGTGAGGCCCTTACAAAGTTATGATTCAGGGAGTTTCATCGTCATGTTGACAGATTATGATTGTTCTTCAAAACTCTGTTTTGAAGAAAAGTCAAACAGTGTGTCATTTGTGAAAATTTTCAAAAAAGTCTCTAGTTGATTCCTTTAGGTGCAGTCATGGTTTTCGTGGCCAAATGCCCTGTCATGCAACCCCTGCAAAAAGTGCCGAAAATTTCATCATTATAGCTAAAAGTTCAAAGGAAAAAGTGAAATTCAGTGTTGCATTAAATCAGTGAAAAGTGTCAAAACATAACATTAGCAAAATGGGTTTTCGAAGAAGCAAAAATTTAACCCATGACTTCAAAGTCTTTATATAAGAATTCCCACAAGAAAAAAAAGTTATTGTGCTAATCAAGGTTATTGAGAAACATAGAAAAGTGTTTGAGAGTGCAAAGCATGCATTTGGACGGAGTTGGAGTCATTTTCAGGAGTGCGGCACACACACAGAGGGGCGCAGCGCACATAGAGAGTGCGGCGCACAGAGCGCGACCCAGCAGTGCAAAGTTTACAAGAGCGCGACACACTAGGTTGGTTGCATGGCGCACACCCACAGAAGCCCAAAATTGTGCCAAATTGCCTCAAGTTGCCTGTGAAACCCCTCAAATCGACAGATATCACAACAACACCTAGTTTCACACCATCATCAAATGGCAGCCCAAGTACAGTACTCACAGTAGTCATGGCATCTGAGCATTCATCAGAGTATGAGATGGAGACACAAAGTGATTCATGCTCGGAAGAACAGGCTGCTAGGAGACATCACAAGAGTGGAAAACATGTTAGGGATGAGCCAACCACCCTCACAGAACTGTAGGCCTGCCCTCTTGCTATGTCATGCTTCCAACATCTATCATGTTTTGAATTTTGTCAAAGGGTGGCTAATGTTAGAGTTCATCATGAGTTGGCCCATCTTTTTGTGCTTCACCTACATGGAGGTCACTCTATGTTGGCTAGGGTCACCTTCACATTGACAACCGAAACTATCTCATTAGCAACCGGCATACCAAATGTTGCAGAACAGTGGCACAAGAAACAGAAGGTGGATAGGCAACATTATGAGCCTTACATTAAGGCCAGTTTCTTGAGGAAGCTCACAAGAGTCTTTCCATTCAGATATTTGAAAGATGAATATGCTCCACTCATGAAATTGATCATGAAATACTTCAGTTGTGAGGGGAGGTTCTCTCGTCTATATGCCTACCACATCAGGTTGCTCATGCACTTTACCAGGATACGGATGATGAAGCTCCCATTTTTCATTTGCAGGAACATAGAGAGGATGAACACCTTCATGCAACACAAGACCCCTCAATAGCAACTTAACAGTGTTTATCACTTTTCTCTTATTCGGATTTTGGTGGATCATCAGTTGGGATTGCAAGGCATTGCTTGGGAGGACTTCATCTCCTGTGACCTCTTCAGCACTTTATAGGTATTATCAGAGGTGGAGCATGAGATAGGTGGTCCTTCTCATCAGTATGAGCTCCACGAGACCACTACTATTCCAGTATTCATCACATATCAGAGAGGTAGTAGGCACTTGTTTGTAGCAGCAAAGCGAGTGTTATCTCCACCCGGGGTGGAAGGGGCCTTGCTTCCTACATCGACAACACAGGTACAGGAAAAGGGCAGGAGGCCCATGCATGACGAGGGGCCATCAAGTGAACAGGAGGCTGATTTCATCCTCATTCATGATGATGATGCAAATGAGGAGAGTGCCAAACTTAGGAGGACCATCCAGGAGCAGAAAACGGAGATCCAAGATGTCACTCAATTTGGAGAGGGCCAAATGGATTATCAGGTATTTGGAGTAGAGGAACAAACAACTTGAGGACCAGCATGAGATCATGGAGCTGCAAAGCATCGGTGAAAATCGCCAAGCTGCCCAACATAGGAGGATCGAGCTCACTCCCTTGGAGCAAGAGATTAACAATGACCGTGAGTCTTGGCTCGAGTGCATCAACATCCACCTTGAGAGACTGCTAGAGAAGGATGACAGGGACAAAACCATACTGAGGAGGATAATTTATCATTACAGGGCATGGAACATGAGTTCAAATGCTCGGATAGGAAGCTTGAAGGCAAAATTGAGCAAAGCGACAAAGAGGAAAAAGAGGCAAAAAGAGCAAGATTGGCTTCGAATCCTGGTTGAAGCCTCTGTGGCCTAGCATAGTACCTCGTAGAGAACCTCTAGCCCAAATTTCAAGAAATTTGGGGCAATTTTGGTCACATGGCAAATTTTTGGTCACAACACAGGTTTTTTCTCCCTGTGGCGCGACGCTTAGGATTGGGAGCTCCAAATTGCAAATGGCTTGCATTATTGGATTCAACATGCAAAATCATGACTACTAGTGCATGGACAAGAAATTTGGGCATGATTTGAGTCTCCAGGAGGTCAAAAACACTCA
>APFE030635532.1:64062-84269 GCA_000404065.3 Pinus taeda
TTTTGACACACAGGAAGCAGTCTTGGGAGAATGAAGTTTTGGAGGGGCAAATGAGCACCCAATTCAGAAATTCCACTTGGGTTGGAAAGTAGATAAGCTAGGATTTCCAACAAGCACACTTGGGCACATTTTGGACTCCTTCAGGTACCTCAAAACAACCTCCAAAGTGGCATGGCGCATATAGAATTGGGTGTGGTGCATATAGAGAAAAAGGCCAAATTCACCTCCGTTTCGGAAAATTTTTATTTGCGACTTTCTCCAAGTGGGCCCACTCATCAAAACTTCAATTTTTTTGTCAACTAAGGCAAATTTTAAAGAGTTTTGCTTCTATCCAAGTGGCAAAGGAAGGCAAACAGTCACCCAAGCCATTTGTCATTTTTGTAACGCTGCACTTGTAGCTAATGGTTGGCTTTCCATCTCCATTTTGTAATGATTTGAGAAACTCCCCAACTCTTGGTCGTTCTACTTCCTCATGGCATAGTTTGTTTATTGTATGTAAACCATTTGCAAAGGGTTGGTTGGCTTGTAATTTCTGGGAGACTGTGGAAAAGAAACTTTGTTTCTTCATTGTATATTTTGACAGAGGATTAATGAAAGGCAACGACTCTATTTCATGAGATTCATGTGGTTATGAGTGTAGCAAATGTGTTTTTCCTTATGCTTCATATGTATCTCGTTATGTTTCATAGTTCATTCATATTCATTTCCAGTGAAATTTTCTGAGCAAGATAAGGTAGAATTCATTTTTATTGCTCTACCTGTGGGAAAGTTTCACGCTGTGTGTTTCTCTTCTGTTGAAAAGGATTCATGTACTTATGCCCTTTTCACCCTCCTAAGCAATCTCTCCATTCCGCGTTATTTCAAACTAAATTGCTAGACTTTTTGCCTATCTTTCCTCACGAAGTAATCTGTGCCTTTGTATTAAATTATCTGCTCATTTGCTGTCCGTTGGTCCCATACCATCCTAGAAACTCAGTCATTCATAAAAAAAAAAAAATTGTTTCTCATATCCATATTTACTTACTAGCCTAAGATCAATATTTCACTGTAATTCATCTCATACCATTTCGTTTACTTATTCGCTAAGCATGACTCGGAGAGAGCCATCTCCTATTCTGGTAGGGCTAGCTACAAGACTGAGCGTGGTTTGTGGTTACCCTGAATTTTTCCTTCCTTCAGCCTAAGGCGGATTTGGGTGCTAACAGAAGGATCCACAAGCTCAACTTGTCATATGGCCCTCCTTCTAGTGCCAAAAATATGTTGATGGTGTTGGATGTCCCACAAATAGCTAGGGGGTCTTCCCGATATGAAGTCCCAATTAGACCTCACATTGTTTGGAATAGGAGCTTCATCTAGTATGTAGGCCCAAATGCCACCATAAATGTTTCACTCTCGGCTATCAAATATGATGATGATAGAGTGAGGACAAGAATGAAATGGCCAGAGAATAACAATGATATTAACCCAATATTAACAACTTGCAGAACAAGATACAAGGATGCAACAATAATAAAAAGGAGAATCATGCCACAAGAAGGATTAGTGAGTTGAAACCATCTGATACATACTTGAATAGGAACATGCCAAAGGTTAATTGGAAATTAGTTCATAATAAGTCACCATCATGGTGTAGAATAAGTAAGTAATCAAAGATTCAAAGCAGACATGAAAGCAATAAGTTAAGAATGAGTTCATTAACATATGCCCACACGAAATCACACACACAAACATGATGGAAATACAATAAAGCCAATACAACCATCACAAAGATGCATGAGAATCCATACTAAAAGAAAATAAATTCTTATGAGTGTTTCTACAGGAACAAGTACATATCCCACAATTCATCAAAGCCCAAAAGTGGAACATGCGTTGCTCATACCATTATCCGATGTCAAACCTTAGGCTCATTATAGCTCACCCTACTGGCTACCAAGATCTAAGTGCCTCTAGCTCTCAAGAAAAAAATGACTATCTAATTCTAGTCCTAGTTTAAGTGCTAAACGTACCCTCAAATGAGGAATTAGGGAATATTTATAGAAGTGAGGTGACTATTCACGTTCTCCCATGACCTTTAAGCTACCCTCATGACTCTTGAACTTCCTCACTGCTCTCTCATGTCTAATGACTATTATAGTTTCAATTTTTTTAGCACGGTTATTAGCATTGTAATAAAAAATATTTACATTATGATAGAATAGAAGATATGAGGATAAAGATGGTTGTTGAAACTGTAATAGCCTTGGGTTAAAAGTTCATATAATAAAAGTTAATAAAGGTAAGATAAGACCACGGAAAAGGGATACTTATTCCAAGCTCAACATTGGGCAAAATATCCTAGTGGGCATCACTTGTTGCATTTTATGGCTAAGGGGAAATTGGCAAAGGCAATGGCTAAAGATTTGGAAAGGAAAAAAGGTATTTACGGCACATTATTTATGAAAATAATGGAAATTAGGAGAAAAGGAAGGTGAAAGGTCATAGGTTGCACGTGAAGAGGAAAATGAAGGAAAACAATGGAAAATTAAAGAAATTAGAGGCCCCATCAAGAAAAATACCTCAAAGCATCAGTTGGTAGCTTTTTTTCACCTTATTTTCAATTAGTCTTATAAGTTGTCTCAAGAGGAGAAAGAACAAAGAGGAGAAAGAAAGTAAGCAAGCAAGGAAAGGAAAGGAAAATAAAGGAAAGGAAATAGAAAGAAAAGAAGGATAAGGAAAGCAAAGGAAGGCAAAGATCAAGCTACTTCAGCAAGAATACTTGCAGGTAACAAATTGCATGTGTGATTTCCTAGCTGGTCTCAACATGCATGGTATGTGCATGTTGGTATTCGGTTCTTTTACTATCATTGGCATGTATTTTCCCGGGGTTTGATAGTGGATTTTAACCTAGCCTTGCCATTTGCAGATAGACATGGTGCGATGGGATTTTTTTTAGTTTGATCTTTGGGTTGTCAGATGGTTTTGGAATCTGGGGTGAGGTGGTCTCAAGAAAATTTCCAAAGGCCTAGGAATCCCTTGACTGGTAATAGTGGGATACACGGTAAAGCCTGAGGGTGGAGATAGGAAAATTCCTCAAGGATAGTGAAGAAATTCTGAGGCATTCAAGCTTGGTTCAGTTTTATGATCTTGACACTGGCTTAGGTGTGATCACAGTATGGAGAGGGTGGAGGTGGTTTAACTTCTGGATTCCCTTCATTGTCTTTGGATTGGTTTATCCCATGAGATCCTACATTTATGCTTGGAATATGGCACGGGGATGATTAGCTGAAAGAAAGATATAGTTCAACCAATGTATGGTTGGGTGGAACGTGGAAGTCCCGAGCACAGTTGGTAATTGTCTATGGTTAATAAAAGCTAAGTTTCTCTTTCTTTTAGTAAGGAAATATACTAGTTATTGTGAAGATTTAATGGATGTTCTCTTATGGTTATTTATCTGGTTATATGATGTTATAAGCATAGTTCTATGACAGATCTTAGTCAAGGCTCTTTTCATGTTGTCACTTATAACTGAATAAATATTGAATGAAAGACCTAATTTATGTTATGATAGCTAATGTGAGAAGGTAAAGACCCTTCTTGTTAAACCTCAGACAAGTTTTCAATCCCTTATCTTCAAACTTTCATTCATGACTATAGGTGGCATATCTACCAAATGTTTGACAAAATGTCAGTCTCGGCTAGGGATGGTGAGGTCAAGTCCTAGTTCTAGTTTTGGTTTACGAGTATTGTATTCATGTCCTTTATGAGTTATGGAAGTTTCATAGTTTTTTGGGAAGAGGCTAAGCCTGAGCCCTGGAAAGTAGCCTTAATTCTTGCAGTCACTGGCACAAAATTGGCAGAAAAAGGCCCAGTCGCACTAATGCAGGCCTATGGGAGAGAATGGGAACCCATAGTCGCATGGAGGCCTTGGAAAGGGAGTGACTTGATATGAAATTAAACAAGAATGCAAAAAATTACAGATATAACAATAAATATAGAGATGTAGCAGAAATAACACTTCATTTCATTAATATCAAATCTTGAAATATGCTTACAAATAGAATGGAAACAAGATAAGCTCGGGTGATGGTAACTTATCTCTGAGAAGAGATGTTTCGGCTACATGCCTCTAAAATGTGTTACAATGAGGCTCAAGGGCCCATTTATTATTGAAAAATGTGAGAAAACCCTAAAAAACCAAAACCATAACCCCAGGAGATGTAGCACCAAGAGTTTTTGGGCCCCATTGGGGTTAGTTGGGAAACCAACTTCCTGGGGTCATAACTGTCATATTATCTCCATTTGGCATGTACAATACCTTTTTGGAAAATTCTCTCTGAGTACTAGAGGATTTGTTGCAAGTCCTTGCTTATGGCTACAGGCCTGCAATGGACCTAAAAAATGTCGTTTAGGGGGTGAAATCTGCTCTGGAAGTTTAGGGCCCGAAAAAATGCTAAACATAGTAAATGATGAAATAAACAAGGAAACAAATGAAACCAACTGGAGATCTAAGTAGAATAGGTGGGTGGCCACCAATATCCACCTAGATCATGACTGGGGCTATAAGTTAGGAAAAGGTGAGTTGCCTCAGGGATTGGACACCTAGAGGGGTTGGGTTACTCCTTGGGGTCTTATGGCACCTTGGGGGGTGGGTTAGTAAGGTCTAGTTTTGTCGATTCCATTTCCTTAAGGTTAAGTCATATCATAGTAACTCCTCATATCATATTTACACTGGGTAAGTCTATGAAAGTGGGTTGATAATAGAGGATGCGATGTTACAGGCTGATATTAGAGAATACTGCGCTCGCTTTGGGTCATATTTGACAGCACAAGGTGGTATTAGGGTGTGGTTTCACTCTCTTTGGGTACGTTTAATGTTGTCAAGGTTATGGTTTTCATGCATGGGATCAGGGTTTATAGTTCGTATGATCATGCATGATGTTGTTGTGATGCTATATTATTACTCGAATATGTTTATGATTATACATGTACGTGCTAATGTGGACGAATCTTGTAGATGAGATAAGCCTCGCCTAAAAATCACTAAGTTATGAATTTTTTTTTTGGTGTCTATTTTGTTTATCTAACATGGTATACTTGTAGGAAGAAGAGAATTCAAGATGATAAGAAAAATGGTAGACTGCAGTTCCCATGACTCTCCTTATAGATCAGTTGGGCAAAAAGGAGAAGTATTCTCTTGGTATAATAAATACACTGAGGAGCTTGAGGGAAGAGATCAGAAGTTGCAAAGAAGAAAATTATAGGTTAGTTGAGGTAGAGGAAAGACTTGCAATGGCTTAGGAAAAGCAGGTATAGGTTAATGTAGCAATTCTTTAGAGCTTGTCAGAGTTGCAGAGATAGGGACATATGAGAATCAATCAAGAGCAGGAGTAGAAAAATAATGGAGCATATGGTAGAAGATCTCGGTCTGGATACAAGTTGGATATAGGGTACGGAATTAGATGTGGCATATCATTGGATACACCTGGTAGGAGGACTGGTATGTATGGGCATCATTCTAGTTCCTCGTCAAGGAGACATCATTACAATTATCATTGTCATCATCCTTATAGGAGGAGGGAGTTTTTACCTGAGGAGTTCAAGAAGATGAAGCCTCCTACATTTGATGGAGAGATGAAGAAGCCAAAATATGTAGGGGAATGATTGCTTGGAATGAAGAAATTCTTCAGATTGCACAACTACTTAGAGAACATGAAAGCCAAGGTAACCACCTTCAGTATTAAAGGGAAATAAAATATTTGGTGGGAGGATGTAAAGAATGTCAAGGGCATTCAGGAAGAAGACTTGATTTGGGATGAGTTCCAGAGGCTGTTCAGGAAGAAGTAATTTTCATAGAGGTACTGTGATGATAGAGCTAAGGATTTTTATGAGCTATCGATGGGTTCTATGATAGAAGATGAGTACACTAGAAGATTCTTGGAGTTGTTCAGGTATGTGCCATATCTCAAGGAGGATAAGGATACGATTTAGAGATCCAACATTGGATTGCCAGCAACATATAGAGACTAGATTGAGTTTGATAAGCCTAGATCGTGAGAGGAATCCATCCATAAATTGAAGCATTGTTATGAGCAGTCAAAGAAAAAAGCTGAGCCTAGACATGTGTCTTGCAGGGAAATGAGAAATTGAAAGGAAAATGGAAACCAAAGCGTGTAAGACCTCAAGATCTAGGTAATAATGAAAATGTCACTCCTTAAAAGAAGTTCAATGCAATTGAGAAGGGACATATGTCACAGTCTGGACAGAAACCAACTAGAGGTGATAGTAGACCACCGTTGCAGTGTTGGATATGTGGCAAAGATCATTGTATGAAGGATTGTATATTGTACCAGGGAGGTAGGCCTCAGATCTATAGTGCTAAGGAGGCAGAGAATGTTGGGGATGTTTGTCATAGTATTCCTTATATTTATGTAGTTGTGGACAATAGGAAAGCAGATCATTAGGCATCTATCATTGAGATGGATGGTAAGATCTATGATCAAGTTATTTCTATTTTTATTGATCCTGGATCTAACTATAGTTATGCTAATATTGACCAGGTGGATAAGTGTTTCTTGAGAAAAGAAGTGCATGAAAATTCTTGGTTGGTGTCATTGGCTATAGGTACGAAGAAAAGAGTTCATCACTGGGTAAGAGATTGTGTATTTGAGTTGAATGGTATGCCTACAACAACACATTTGAATGTACTACCATTGGGATTGTACAATATATTTTTGGGAATGGATTGGTTGTATCTTTACAAGACCAAAGTAGATTTCTATGACAAGGCTATTGATTGCCTATATGATGATGGAGAGAAGAGAATATTACAGGGGAAGAAGAAGCCTACATCAATGAGGATGGTTACCACTATGTAGGCTAAGAAGAATTGCAGAAAAGGGTCTGTGATGTTTGTACTTCATATTTCTAGTGACAAGGGTAAGGATGTTTAAGGATGTAGAAATATTCAAGAGGTACCCTGTATTGCAACAATTTTAGGATGTGGTTTTGGAAGAGATTCATGAGTTTCCTCTATAGAGGGAAGTAGACTTTTATATTTAGTTTGTACTAGGGGAAATACTAGCATCAAAGGTACATTATAAGATGAGCACTCCAGAATTGGTAGAGTTAACACTAAAGGTGAAGGGAATGCTTGAAAAGGGATACATTAGGTCAAGTGTGTCACCTTGGGGTGCGCTATTATATTTTGTGAAGAAGAAGGATGGTACTATTAGATTGTGCATTGAATATAGGAAACTGAACAAGGTGATGATCAAGAACAAGTATCTATTTCCAAGGATTGATGACTTGTTTAATCAGTTGAAGGGAGAAACAATGTCCTCAAATATAGATCTGCAATTAAGATACTATTAGATACACATCAAATAAGAGGACATCTACAATACTTCCTTTAGGACCAAGTATGGAAATTATGAGTTTTTTGTAGTTCCATTCGATTTGAATAATGCTCCAACTACTTTTATGTGTTTGGTGAAAATTTTATTGTGTCCTTATCTAGACAAGTTTGTTATTATATTCATTGATGACATCCTGATATATTCTAAGAATGAGGAAGAACATGTCGAGCATTTAGCAACAGTGTTCAAATTGCTAAGAGAGCATCAGTTGTATGCTAAGATTAGCAAGTGCAGTTTATTTTAGACAGAAGTACACTACTTAGGACATGTTATTTCAAAGAATGGCATAACAATAGATCCAGAGAAGATAAAGGCTATCATGGAGCGGGCAAATCCTAGAAATGTGGAGGAAGTCATATCATTCATGGATTTAGTAGGTTACTACAAGAGGTTCATAAGGAACTTCTCACACATTGCATATCCTATTACATCATTGCAAAGGAAATGTAATAATATTGAATGGACAGAGGAGTGTGCAATCAGTTTTTAGAAGTTGTCAACAAATGGTCCAGTTTAAAAAATTTTAGATCTAGATAAAGGGTTTGTAGTATCTACAAATTCTTACAAGAGAGTGCTTGGTGGAGTCCTTATGTAGGAATGACAAGTGATATGCTATGAGTCTATGAAACTGAATAAGCATGAGTAGAAATGTGTGACTCGTGATCTTGGGTTGGCGACTATTATTCATGCCTTGAATATGTGGAGACATTATCTTCTTGGCAGGAGGTTTGTGTTGATGAGCGATTAGAGTGGGTTAAGATATATGCTTGACCAACCAAATTTGAATGTACAGAAATATAGATGGTTCTCTACCCTTAGTGAGTTTGGCTTCGAGATCAGATACATCAAGGGTAAGGAGAATAGGGTTGTGAATGCTCTCAGCAATAAATTATAGTTTAACCATGTTGCAGTAGTGAGCTCATATGGGATAGATTTATAAGATCAGATCTTACAGGAAGGAAAATAGGATGACATGTACATGGAGCTTATGCTCCAGTTATAGTAGGGTAAAAGTGATCAGGATGTGGATTATCATCTTACAATAGATGGCTTGGTGAGATTTAGAGATAGGATCTATGTGTCAGGTGACATTGAACTCAAGAAGCTTATCTTGAAGGAATTTCATGTAAAACAATATTCAGGTCACCCGGGATACTAGAAGGCATTGACAATAGTAAAAAAGTTCTACTACTAGCCAAATCTGAAGAAGGAAGTGGCAATGTTTGTGGCGATATGTTTCGACTGTCAGTAGGTCAAAGCAGTGTGTAAGCATCCATGTGGGTTTCTTCATCCTATTATGATTCCAGAGTGGAAATGGGAGGTCATTTGTATGGATTTCGTTATAGGTCTTTCGAGGACATCGAGGCTGCATGATTCCATCATGGTTGTGGTAGACAAGTTGAGTAAGGTAGCTCACTTCATTCTAGTGAAGACTACTTATTCAACTAGTGAGGTAACACAAGTCTTCATTAGGGAGATTGTGAGATTCCATGGTCTTCCAAAGAATACTGTGTCAGAAAAGGATTCCTAGTTCACTTCCAAGTTTTGGAAGGAGATGTTTGCAATATTGGGGATTGTTGTGGCCTTCAGCACAACTTATCATCCAAAGAAAAATGGATACTAATAGACAAAGAGGGTCAATATGATGCTAGAGGACATGTTGAGGATGTATGTCATGCATCAATAGAGGAGATGGGGAGGAGTACCTTCCATTGGTTGAGTTCTTTTACAGCAATAGTTATCAAGAGTCGCTGATGATGAATCCATTTGAGGCACTGTATGGGTGGAGTTGTAACACTCCCATGTTGGGGGAATTTTGAAGTCGAAAATGGGCCTCCTAAGAAAAATATACAACCAAAATAAACTTTATAAGAACCAATATGATTCAAGATGATCTCAACCATGGGGGATGATTCACCTTTTTTGGAGTAAAAAAGTAAAAAGATTAAAGAATAGTAAAATAATATAATAATAAAACTACTTTTTTCAACTTGTATTTTCAACTTATCTCTGTAAGGTTTTACTCAATTTCAAGCGGGAGTACTTGTTGGATGCAAAATTGAATTCCTTATCTAACGAGTACACATATTGCATACTTTCAATGAACTTTTCTACATGAAAAATGAGGAATACATGAAGAAATGTGATTGCAATGTATCCAAGAACCTATGATCCATGACGGTATCATCACTATCCAACTTGTTCCCACCATGAGACCTGCTACCATATGCCCGATTAGTCCTATCCTCCTTTCCATAACTGATCTGTGGTTTTCCGTGACTCTTCAAGTCTAAAAACCTCTAAAGGATAACCACATTAACCTCTGCTTGTTTTATCTTATTCCCTAGTAAGCCTTCCCTGTGACTGAATGATTCTTTCATTATCCTCCTTGGAATTTATAGCCTCTTCCTTTAGACTTCTCAAAATGTCTACTATGTCACGCTAATACCCATCACCATGTCGTTCATCTGACCTGTAGGGAGAATCATGTGAACTGTAGTTGACCATTCTACTAATCATCTTTGATCTTCTTCTTCCTGCAAACATACCATGTCAACTAAACAAATATAAACATAATCAATATACCTCAGTGAAGTTCAAGGGAGGCTATCTCGTCTACAAAATTAGTCCAGATTAGCATGATACATGTATATATACATAATCATATCAATATACTAACATTACCTCAATCGTCATCCCGATTTCCATGCATGATATCACAAAATGTAACCACAACTAGATACATCATAATCATAGCCACTATAATGTACATGTAACAACCACATAAACATTGACATGCATGTATGAAAAACGCATTCTTCCCATTCAGTTCGAGTATTGAACCATGCTTTGATACAAACCTGTAACCATCCCTCCCACATTTATCGACTATCACCAGTTTGCTAGGTAAACATGAGATAAAGAGATACTATGACATGAACCAACTTTCTAGGCCCCATTAAGGAATTGGGGCTAACAACTAACAACCAAATCACATGTCGACACATCCTACATGGTCTACTGGTCACCCAGAGGTTGAGCAACCACCCCAAGTAGAAAAATCCTGAGATGGGCCAACTTTTCGTTCCCATGAGCCCTCAACCACTCCCACAGAAAGGCATCCATGTAGTTGGGAGCCTCCAACCACATGCATAAGCCTACATCCTAGAAATTACAACCCAAAATGTACAGTTCAGAGCATGTTGTCCTGAATTTTGAGCCTAATTTCTAGGTCTACCCCCAGACCATTGCACAAAACTCAGTTAGCCTTTCTAGAATCATTTCTAACATGATGAAAAATCCATTCAATCAAAATTGAATAAAAAACTTGACCTAACTTGGCCTAACCATAACAGTGATTTCGTCAAACATATTGAGAACATGTAATCTATAGGTCATGAATGCATATTTGAACATAGGGGTCTCATACTTATCTGTGAATCATGATGAAGGTCTAGTGCCCTCTCATAATAGCTACAATAACATCTATTAGGTCATGCATTCAATAACCATTCATCGAAAAATCAAACATATAAAGAGACATAACTAGAAATTGTTATGAAACCATGCTTATAACCAACATATAACTAGAATAATAACAATGATAGAATGACCATCAAAGCCACATAATAACAAGTAAAAGTACTCATGAAATACAAGAGGATAAGAGATCTTATTAACATGTGCAAAAGCCAATAAAGTCAGGGACTTCCACGTACAACCCTACCATATATTGAGCTGAACCAAATATTTCTTTCATTTAATCGCCCCCGTGTGATATTCCAAGCATGAATGTGGGAATCACAACAAAAAAACCATGGATTCCTCAAGATTAAACCACCTCCACCCTTAGGCTTTACCACAATCCCACCAAAACTGGTCAAGGGATTCCTAGGCCAAATTAGCACATTAACAACAAGGCTTTACCACAATCCCGTAAAAACCAGTCAAAGGACCACTAGGACGAAAACGAGAACATACACTACCAGGATTTATTGCAACCCTGCCAAAACTTATCAAGGGATCACTAGGCCTAAACAAGAACATGCACTACCAGGATTTATTGCAATCCCTCCAAAATCGTTCAAGGGATCACTAGGCCCAAAACAAGCTTGGGTTCCTAAAAATTTCTTCACCAATACCTTAAGGAATTTTTCCATCTCCACCCTTAGGATTTACTGAAATCTTGCCAAAATCGGTTAAGAGATTCCTAGGCCCTTGGGAATTTTCTTAAGACCACCTCATATGGTTCCAAAACCATATGGAAATCCAAAGCTCAACCGAATGAAAGAACCCAATCACACCATGGCTATCTAGAAAAGGCAAGGCAAGGTTGAAATCCATGTCACACCTGTAAAAGACCATGACAATGACAACAAGAGAACCAAATACCCACATGCATGTACCATGCATTCAACAACTAGCTAGGAAATCACACATGAAACTTATTACTTGCAAATATTCCCACTGAATTTTCTTGATCAAACTTTTCCTTACTTGTCCCTTGCTTTCATTTACTTCCTTTTCCTTCCGTTGCCTTCCTTTCTCCAATGCTGGAGTGCTCCAAGAATGCTTGAAGTGTGCAATAGTATGACAAAATAGAGAGAGAGCTCCAAAATTGAACTGACAAAATCTATGAACTGATCCTCATAAGCCTTTTTATTATTGAGGCTTCTATTTTCTTTAACTTCCTCTATTTTCCCTTCAATTTTCCTCTCATGCAAACATGTGACCTTTCATCTCCCTTTTCTCTTATTTTCCTTTATTTTCATAATTAAAATTACAATTTAGGCTTCTTTACCTTTTCAAAGCCTTTGCCAATTTCCTTAGCCATAATAAACCAAATGGACACCCACTAGGATGTTTCTTTCCAACACTCAGCTCAGAATATGTGTCCCATGACCTTGATATTATTTTTCCTCTGTTAAATTTGTTACACGAAATTTTAACCTGGGGTTGTTACAACATAGAGACACCAAATATTAGGTGGAAACCCTTATAGGGGAAAAACCATTGTATGATTTTCTTCTTCTTCTTCTTTATTATGTAAATCTTCTTTTACATTTCTTCACTAGCGTCCACCAGTGTGCAAGCACCGAATTGTGATATGTGAGCGCCAACTCACTCGATGCCACAACCTGATGGAAGCCACCACTTTTGAAACTACTCACAAACAATAAATTAGTTGATCCACCAAGCCCTAATAAGTTGCAGTCACCGACCTGCTTGGAAGCACCCACTCCCAACTGACTCTCCATATATTGAATGTAAGAGGCTCCGACGCCAAAATAGTTTCTTATGCCACTACATGAAGGAAGCCAATTCTCCCTATACTAGTAGGTTACCACTTTCCATTAAAGGCCCCAACCTTTAAACCCTTTTGTACCACCTTTAATATATCTTCAGACTTGGCCCACAAATATCCACTCAAACAATTGTGACCATGTTTCATCAATTTTCATATTGGATTCATGTATCCCTCTCTTCTTAATCACAATAACATCAACATAATAAATTCATTGTTAACTCTTATAATCTACAACACTACCACAAGAGGATCAATAAAAATACAAACTCTATCACAACAACATAATACAAACCCTCTCAGAAATATAAACTTATGCTCATCAATAACATCAACCCTAACATATAGAATCCTCATGAAAAAAGACAAGCAACAATTTATCCATGAGAAACACAAATTTGCAACAATATACTCTGACTTATTTAACACTCAACCATACACATCAAGACATAAACCAACAAGACATGGCATCTACAACATATGCATATGGCATATATTTATGAACAAAATCCTCTACAACTTGTAACACAACATTAGATAAAAAAACAAAGAATTTTTCCTCACAAACATTATAGCAATATAATTCAACAAGTCTAAACTTGATCCCTTGCTCCACGATGAAACCATGCACAAATATATCTAACAATGCCCATAGCACACATATCTTTATAATATCTCAACACATTAACTAGTAAATCCTACAAGTACTTTGGCCTCCAATCACACTGTTGTGTATTCATTTTTCTCCACATGCACACTATCATTTATTTGCACACTACAACTTCCAATCCTCTCTTGATCACTCCATACACACTCAACCAGATTACACCATCATTCTATCAAACACACTCTCTAATCACATTGCCACCATATTCTGTCCATACACAATTAAACTTGATCCATCATTTTACTAGACTCACTGCCCAAATTGGCCATTGATCTAGTCTATCTCACATGTAACTCACATTGCCTCTGACCAAGAAATTGCATACTAAACACACTAGTTAATATGAGCTATACTTATAAACTTCAACTACTCCCGTCCATACATAGGTTCCTTTTGCCTGATTTTCCATGAGAAATCAAACAACTTACAATCTCTAGCCATGCAATGAAGATTGTCACAGGTGTAACATCTCACATGATCAAGATATGAGGAAATAGGGTCATATCTTCTATTTTTCACATTAGATCTCTACTTTTCCTTGATCATGCTTCCATTCCATGCATGAGATCTGCAATCAACTGCCTTGTGGCCAAACAGGTTACATGAGAAATAACAATCGTGAAATGAATTAGTATAATGAAGGTTGATGTTCTTCCTTGACTATTTTCTTGAGGAGGATTTCTCTTTTGATGCCCAAACTGCTACATATTCTACTGGTAGATTTTGAACAATCTTCTCCTAAAACTAGCTACAACATGTCTGAAATTGTGGAAAATGTAACACTCAACCTCATCCATCAAAGGAGAAAAGGGGTTTCTCCATTGAAATCTACCATACTCTTCTCTTGGAGAAAATGTTCTTCTAGTCATAGGTGCTTCTCTTAGTACATTTCTTCGCTGATAGATCTTCTACTTCCTCCTCATTTTCTGCTCATATTATTCCTAATATCTACTACAAGCGTCTTAGGTGTTATATTATTATTTGTATGTGCCTATGAGTTGGACTCTCCCTTATGAAACCCAAGCCCAAATTTTTTCAAGGGAGATATTTGGTGGCTAAGCATGTTGTCCAAAATCTTGGTTATCTTCCCCATATTTGGTTGTTTGTCTTTCTTTTCAATCTCGTTCCTCATTAAGGCAATTACAACCTTTAACTTTTCAACTCGACCCTCTCTTTCTTTTAGTTGGTTGCCCCTAACATCTTCAATTATTTTATTCTCTTCTAAATGGGTCTTCAAGCTGACGAATTCATCTTTAAGCTCGTTCTCATTCTCATAAAAAATACAGAATAGTTTTCCTTGATCTATATTCACAATTGTTAGCCATTTTATTTCAACCATTAGTTTTCCTATTACAACTAGGGATGAATCTAGTTTAGATTCAAGGACTACTAATATATCACAAACGTTAACCTCTTAATTGTTAAAATTTGCATGGATGACATCAGATCCATCTAAATCAAATCTAAGAAATAATGCACCATCATATTTACCTTCATATCTACCTTGTTACAACACACTTGGTTGTCTGTGTCTCCAATTTTTTATTTTCCCTCTTAATAATTAGTTGTATTCACTCTATGAGGATGGATCACATCGGGCTGTGAGTCTTTATTATGAGATCCATTCTTATTTTTCTTCCTTTTATTCTTCTTCTCTCCATTAATTCTACTAATATTTACTCCATACAATACCTGCAATCTGTCCCATATGTCCTTTGCAGACGTTAGATCCACTACCTTCTCAAGATCCAAATTGTGTAGATTGCTAAAAATCATGCATTTCACTCAAGCATTTTGTTGCTACACTTTCACTAAGAGGGGATCTTTGCCATATCCTTCACAATCATATTCCAAACATTAGATCGACTAGTTATCAATTCAGATTTAACCTTTTCACTCCTTCATAGATTTCAACACTGAGAAAAGACACACCTTGATGATCCATCTATTTTTTTTTACTAGATCTTCCTTACAATGATGGAGTTGCAATTGAAGACACTTGCTCTGATGCCAATTGTGTTAGAAATTTAGATCACTACTAAGAGGGGGCATGAATCAGTAGTGATAACCCTTATATAATATTAATTTAGTTTTACTAGTTTATTGAATACCCACACACATCAACAATATCAACATATTTGAATATAAAAGCACCATAAAATTAACACATGAGATCCATGAAAAAAACCAAAACAAGCATGCACAAAAGAAAAACTAGCCCACTATTACTGCACTACTTTGAATCTTCTATTAATCACAAATCTCTTATACAAATTTTAGTTTTCTACTACGAGTAATGAGCCACCACCCCTATAACAATTTAGCTGGACACCACCAGCAAGGAGCGACCATCCCTTTCACAATTTAGTTGGCCACACCAGTAAGAAGCCACTACTCCTACAACAATTTAGATGGGCACCACCAGTTAGAAGCCATATCTTTTGCAACTCTCTAGGGCCACTTTTCAGAAAATTTCAAATTAGGACCCCAATCATCAAAGTAACTACCTCAGAAGCACAATCACAGTAACTCAACAACAACAAAAATACATAGAAATACCTCTTCCTTGATCTCATAATCCTCAACATATCCTCACCTCTGATAACTATTACTTGCATGTAATATTGTCTAGGACCTACACAACAAAATCTGATTAGCTTTAGATATACAATATTCTCCTACAACCACACCGCTTCTCATTCAAACCCCTCTCAACGAGTCGTTCTGTCAATCCATCCAACCAAAAAGTCATTAAGGTGTTCTCCTATATATAATATTTATCCTTTTCATTTCATGTTTAACCACCATGTAGATGAGGATAGAAATTCCTTGGACTAGTAGACCATTTACCATGAGCAAATACTAAAGTATAAACCCTTGGAAATGACTAGAATGTGCATGGAATCTCGACACAAGATAGGTCTGATAAATAACAAACTAAAGAAAAAAACACTATACATTTAGTAGCAACATCAAACTTTGATCAAATCTATAGGAACATCAACATACACATTATGTCTACCTGATATCAAAATCTCCAACAAAATCACTCTAATAGTCAAACTCTTCTCTTCTACAGAAATAAGTATTGATGCAGGAAACACCTCCATAGATGATGTATAATGACTTTTACCACTTCCATTACCTCCTTTCCACATGCAAGAGGCCATAAAATATCCAATGAACCAAATACCAAAAATATGTATAGG
Organism: Pinus taeda; assembly: GCA_000404065.3. Classification (NCBI taxonomy): domain Eukaryota; kingdom Viridiplantae; phylum Streptophyta; class Pinopsida; order Pinales; family Pinaceae; genus Pinus; species Pinus taeda. Next base: position 80,641 of record APFE030635532.1, read on the forward strand.
GGTTTATCCCACACATAGTTGCAACAGGACTCTAACTCTCTCTCTAATGGATTCCCAACACCAAAAGTATTCCACCATCAACAAATAAATAAAAGAAGCACTATTACATGTATTTAATAATACATAAACATGGGATTATAGGGCATCATATGTCTCATCATAATGCATTCCTAGATCACACAACTAAATAGATGCCAAGACTTATGACAATGACTCTCCTAACCGTATAAAGACCCAATGATAAGAACGATGATGTTACAGGGCTTTTATCTTGCACTCTAGGTTGGATAAATGACTGAAACATGATGAACCACTACAATACATGCTCCAACACCATGGGTCACCTCTATGCATGAAAAATACAAGACTGCAACAATATCCTCCACAAGCCCATACATGGTTGTCACAAATGCTACTCAATCTTACATAAGCATCCTCTCTTCAACGCATGCCTAATACAACAACATAGTTCATGCACATGGCATCTATGATCAAAAGTATGTTCTCTACATGATAACATGTGTCAACCTCTCAAAATCGTGGCCATAGTCTAAGATCTCAGCAGCAACAATCAATAATGCATGGCAATGCTCAGTGGCCTAACAACAAAATATATCAATGACATAATGATGGATTTTTGCAACATGAAATCCCTCATAATAGTAGAAATAATAATTAGCATCATAACACACCAATCAACACTAGGTATCATCCATATGTAGCAAAAACAACCACCATATTGAGCACAAAACTTTGCAAGATAATGTAAACTAGTAGTAGCAACATAAATACAATTATCAAGTGGTAGAAATAATATATAGCACTTTAACAATCCTCCTCATTAATATAGGCATCATACATCGAATGGATCAACAACATGGAGCGATACTTTTGCAATACAATATCTAGCTCTGGATAATAAATTAGGAAGCGATAAGAACATTTCTAGAAAAAAATGAGTCAATACATCAATATGCTCTCAATACAAAATCTCCAACAACAATGATAGTGGGAAAGAAAAAAATGTGTCAAATGATCAACAAATAACCACCATGATTTGCACAATAGCATCAACAACATATCATAGATCAACCATGATCAACTCTGAATACCTCTACATATTGGTTGAAAATCTCTATCAATGGAAAAATGCAAGCAATTGCAACCATAAACTATACGTTCCATGCAACACCATCATTATATTATTCATGTAACAATTTCATACTCGCTATAAACATATAGAACTCGCTCATATAATAATTGGAATTAGACATGGAATTTCATGATCTCAAATGACCATTAATATAAATACAACTTTCTACCTCAAGTTAATACAAAATAGTTGCATACTAACTCACATAACACTATGAGGAAACATATAATCCATGCAAAAAAAAGTACATACTCCTCAACTTCTAATAAATCCTTTGATAAACCAATGTCACATAAACACATAATCATGAGGGACATAGCAAGCTCCTCCAAATAATGTATTTTTCTTCTTTTGCTAGCAAGGAACCATGATGCCATCAATAAACCACTGAAACAATAGAAGCATATGAGATGCTCCCCCTAAACATGTGCCATATCAAAATAATCTCTATACTTTGGAAAAATACCTCTTGGAGAGATTTTTTTCTCATACTCACATCACACATCCTCTATCAAAAACCTGATCACAATAGCTTTAGTAGATACATAATTTTTAGCACAAATATTGCATCATAAAATCATCATAAAAAAGGAATAAGCATCATCAAACAGTAGTTCCATACATAAAAAAAAAAAACTCCTCATATCTAAATCAATAAATATCAATGCTAAAGACAATGATAAACATGTATCATTAAATAAATAAATATCAATGCTAAAGACAACAATAAACCTGCAACATAACCTTTCACAACTCTCCTTGAGATCATGCACCTCATAAACTAGAAAATATGTTCACATGCACTACTCTTTATATGGAAGCACCTTCAATTATTCTACATGCAATATCACGATGTGAAATATGATCCCTGAGGTCATGCGTGCCTTAGCTTCTCCTTGTAGACTCTTGCTACTCCTTTTTCCTCCAAACTTTGAGGGTCTAATCTCTTCCATGCATATCTCTCTCTGTATTTTTGTCTGGCCTACTTTGCATGAACTTTTCTCTTTGAATGGATGGCCCTAGGAACTTTAGTAGCTGGCAATATTTGGCCATATAGCCAATATTTTCACACATGTAACATTTGATGTGACACAGGAATGGGGAAAGGACTCAAATATCTTGATTTCCTTTTATTCCTCTTTGCATAAAACCTGCATTCAACAACCTTGTGGCCAAAATAATTGCAAGAGTATCAGTAACCATAAGAATAATTTCTATACCATATTGTTGTTGAACTTTGAAAACAGGGCAGTCCTTCTTGGTTGTTTCCTTTATAGGGCCTTCTATCCAATTGCTTCTTTTGTTGCAAGCTTCTATAATTTACTGCAATATGTCCAAGCTTCTGACAACTAAAGCATCTCACATCTCTTAAGGGTGAGAATGATATTCTAGGTGATTTTCTTGGCATGACCTTTGGTTCTTCATCCTTGAGCTTCTTCTTTTACTGTTTGTTGTGTTGATGGATTTCCTTCTTGTATATTTTTCTACTGTTATCATCTATTTTTCTTGATAGCTACAATTAAGCTAGTTTCTCCTTTGTGTAAGATGTAATCTAATTTGGAAGATGTAGAATTTTGGCTACTCTTCAACTGAGTGCTTTTCTTCTCTAAATATTTTCTTAATAAAACCACTTCAACTTATAATCTCTCAAACCACCCTCTTTTTCTCCATATTTCTTCCTAATTCCTTCTTCAACTTTCCTACCTTCTTCTAGTTGGGTTTTTAGTTTAATGATTTCTTCCTTGAAGGAACATTCCTTCTCATCAAAACTTTAGAGAAGCTCTTTCAATCTCTGTTTTTTGCTAAGAGCTACTCTATTTCTACCAATGCTACAGTATGTTTAGCTTGATCTTCAAATGATTTCTCATTTTATTCATTATTTCTCCAAATTTCTATTCCTTGCAATTCATTCAACCTATCCAGATCTCTCTTATAGTATTGAGATCTATGATTTTCTAAATGTATCAATCATGAACATTATCATGCATCACACATTTGGCTTGTGCATCCAATAGCCAAGTTTTTTGTGAAAGGGATTTACTATGATAACCATTTATCACCATTTCCTAAGCTTCAGATCCTTAAGAAAATTTTTATGATTTCACCTTCTCTCTCCATGCTCGAAAATTTGTAGTGTTGATTCATGGATAATCTTGGTAACCCATGATTCCCCTAGTGTTACACAAAAAATTGTCACCATGACTTTCCACAGTTTGTGTGAGTCCATCAATACTCATACATCCCTCTTTTGCAAGTCTTAAACTTCAGCTCTTCATGTCAAGCCTTGAAAATGGGAGAAAGACCTTAAAAATGTCTCAAATCCTGGTTTTGCACTTTCTCCTAGTATTTCCTACGGTGCCGCACCTAATGGTCATGTTTCCTGCGAACCTGACCGCTTTGTATATTGAGTGATGGGTGCGAACCCCTGTAAAAGTTAAAAAGGCATGATTTCATTCTTAAAAACTTATCTTGGGTC
>APFE030635533.1:0-24580 GCA_000404065.3 Pinus taeda
CTTTGAGAAGAACCGTGCTCCTCTCAACTCATCCATCAACTCATCGATCCTGGGTATGGGGTACTTGTTCTTCAGTGTCTTCTTGTTCAGAGCCTTGTAGTCAATGCACATCCTCAATGTGCCGTCCTTCTTCTTCACCAACACCACAAAAGAAGCAAAAGGACTCGTGCTCGGCCGAATGTGCCCAAGAGCCAACAACTCCTGAATGGCCGGCTCAATCTCATCCCGATAGGCCTTGGGATGCCTATAGGGGGTAGTAATCACTGCATGTATGCCCTACTCAAGCTCAATGGTGTTCTTAAACCCCCGGTCCGGTGGCTGTCTCGGCGGAATCTCCCCAAACGCTGTGGCATACTGGTCAAGGATGGATTGTATCTCTGGGTGCACCATTTTCCCTGTAGTCCCTGCCTTTGATGCACACAACTCCGCTACCCACTCTACCTATCCCTTCTGGAAGACTGCCTCCATCCGATGAGACGAAACAGTCTGAGGCGGATATGTGTGCTGTCCCCATATCTTCTCATGCCTCCCTGTCTTCTCATCATCCCACTCCATCTCTAGGGCCTTCCAATCCGTCGTGACCTTCCCTAGAGTGATAAGCCATTGAACACCCAGTATCATGTTGGTGTTCAGAATATTGACCACGAAAAAGTGGTTAGTTAGTGTGCAGATGCCCATCATCACTGATAAATTTGGGACATATCGAGCACACACCATGGTATGATCTCCAGGGACCAAACTAAAAATCCATCGAAGCTCTCTGTCTGTATACCTCTCCGCTCAACCATCTGTGCATCGATGAAGTTGTGGGTTGCCCCACTTTCAACCAAAATTGATACTCATTGGCCACGTACTGTCCCCCGTATGCGCAACGTCAAATACTTGGGAACTCCTTGCAATGCTGCAAGGGCCCCTCTGGTAGGTACAAAAGCTGCACCACTTGTTGCTGGTGGTGGAGGTGGCAAAGGATCCTGCACGGCATGACTATCTCCTGCCTCCACATCATCCTACTCATCCTCTTCTCCACTGCTCTCTGAGAAGACCTCAATAAAATTTGCTTTTCCAGTAGTACATCTATGTACTGGTGCCCATGGCTCCTAACAGGTAAAGCACAACCACTTCTTCTTCAGCTCCCTCCTAGCATCATCATCAGTTTGTGCTCGTCCTAGATTCCCCTTTAGAGGCAGAATCCTCACATCCTTCCCCTTAGGCTAGAAGGCCTGTCTCTGGGGTAAGGTGTCCGAGTCCTGGGTAAGGCATCCTATAAGTCCCGGATCCTGCTAATAGCATCCTGGATTGTGGCTGGTCTAGTGGATCTGACTAGACCCCAAAGTGGCTCTGCTAACCTCTCAACAAACATGTAGATCCTCTGTGCCACGGATAGATCTAGCACCATCACTAAAACCCTCAAGAAGTCTACAATGTAGGTCTCTGGGCTCCCAGTCTATTTGAGCCTCGTCAGCTCAACAAAGTGCTATTCCGGATCCCTCCGGTCAAACCTCTCTAACAATCTCCTGGTGAACTCGGCATATGTCGTCACTGTGGAGTGTTCGAGTGTAACATCCCATGGAACCACCAGTCCTGGGCCTCACCTTCCAAATGTAATGTCGCCACCTTGATGGCCTCTGTCTCCGACATCTGGTTAAGCTGGAAATAGATGTCCAGCTTCTCCACCAACGAATTTGTCGAACTGTTTGATGAACCATCAAACATAGGCAAGTGGAATCTATTAGCTGTGCAATGGGTGTCTCCATCATGATAATGCCGATATCCCCTGTGATGGTCGCGGGGTATATTATCTCGCTGGAGCTGAAAAAAGTCTTTGAATGAGAGAGCATGCCTGGACTCCTGCCCATAGGCCTGGTATTGTGCAAAATAATCACCCATATGACTGGGCTCTGCCTCCTGCTGGGCTCCGGCCCCTGTGTCTGTTCCCAGGAAAGTGGGCATGTTAGAGCATGTAGGGGCATGTGAAGCTATTTGCTGAGTAGTATCATGCTGAGTGGCACCCTGCTTTGGCGAATGGTGGGATGTGCCCGATCCATCACCAACTTGGAAATCCCGTGGGTTCTCACGCTGTCTAGCCTCCACCGCCGTGAATCTCTGCCCCATCACCTCGATCTACCTCAACAAATCCTGCACTGATTTGAGGAGCATGTATGCAAATCTCTTCCCATCCTCATCTGCCATGGGATCCTCCTGCTCTGTGTCCACCACAGGCTCCTCCTGTTCTGTATTCACCATAGGCTCCTCATTTCTGTGTCCACCACCCGAACATAGTCTCCCTCTCCGTAGGTGTTCTCCAACCTATGCTTAGTATCTCTGTATTTCCTACCTTTGTAACAGATGTAGGGCTTCTCCCCCAGTGTCATAGACTGCTAGCTCCACAGGCTGAGCTAGATCTATGCTTTGATACCACTGTAATATACCTTTTTAGGGATACCCCTCAAACACAAGCAAACTCCAACCAGAGATGGATTGGGAGGGTGTTTACCAGATATGTCACCTTTGAAAAGAGGACGAGATCTGGAGGCTACCTGGCCCTTTCCAGACTTTGTCTAAGAGTGTAGGAGAAAAACACACAAGTTGTATAGTAGCTCAGAAGCTCAAAGAGATAAAAATAATAGTAGTGCAACATATAATAATGTATACATGGAATATAAGCAGATACTAAAGAAATGCAGAGAGAAATGCTAAGCCATTTTATTATACTGAGTAATGGAGAGAGTACAAGAGGTGATCAGAAAGATAGCACCTCGACTTGCACAAGGCAAGTAAAGAAATACACTCAGAATGGTAAGGAAATGGCCTCTCTCTGAACTGCGTCCAAGCTACCGGAGAACTGCTGTACTGCTACTACTGCTAGAATCAAGTGAGGATTTGGGGATTCTCCTCCTCAGAAAATGCTGAAACTCTGGAATCAACCTCTACTCAATAAACCCAGAAAAGCCCAGAAAGCTTTTCTAAAATAGCTGACCCCCAAAAATCACCCCCTTGAGGATCTACGCTATCCCTCAAGGCTCTATGCTGCCACTAAAAAGAATCCTCCAAAACTCTACCTGAGACTCTGCCAAAATCCTCCAATATGAAAGGGCTGATCCCTTGCTCAATCTCCAAGCTCAAATCCTCCACATAAACCCAATCTAGAGGCCCTACCAAAAGAGACTGCGTCCTCCTCTCTCAAGACTGTGCAATCATCAAAATGCTCAGTACCTCTTCAACTCCAAAGATTGATCCTCCTGCAAAATACTGATGAAACTACCTTGCCCAAGTAGGCACTTGAAGTCCCCATGTTTCCTTCAGACAACACTTTGTGAACCAAAATATGTGTCTAAAGTGGAACCTTTGCTTGGTTGTACGAAAAGATGCCTAACATAGATTCAATTATAGTAGTGCACAAGATTCCTACTTATCCAAATGCGAAGCTTGTTCATCAGTGTCTTCATTCCGTGCACCCTAGAAAGGCAGCTGCCATAAAGGGAGAAGTTGAAAAACTTCTAAAAGATGGTTTCATTTATCCTATTCCATTAACATATTGGGCCTCGAATATTGTTCCTATGACTAAGAAACAAGGAACTATCCACATTTCTATTAACTATCATGGTATCAATTGGGCATGTCCTAAAGATAATTATCTGACTCCTTTTATAGGTCAAATCACCGACGAATGTGCTGGGAGTGAGATTTTTTCCTTTATGGACGGTTTTTCTGGATACAACCAGATTAACATTCTTCCCACTGATCAACATAAAACTACTTTCATTTGTCCTCGGGGAACCTTTTATTACAAAAAAATCCCTTTTGGTCTAAAAAATGCCGGTGCTACCTTCCAACGAGCAATGTCTTATGCCTTTCATGATATTAAGTATATCGTTCAATCTTATCTTGATGACTTACCCACACATTCTACTAAGCGTCACGACCACCTTGATCACCTTCGAAGATCTTTCTTCGCTGTCGACACTACAATATTTGTTTGAATCCACATAAGTGTGTCTTTTGCGTCGAATTTGGTTGTCTCTTAGGGTTTGTCGTATCCAAGGAAGGAATCCAGATTGATCCTCTTAAGGTGTAGGCCATCATGAATTTCCCCCCTCCATCTTCTTTACATCAGTTGCAAAGTTTACAAGGGAAAGATAATTTCCTTCATCGTTTTGTCCCAAATTACACTGAACTTGCCAAGGGATTTACTCATTTGTTAATGAAAGGGATCCCATTCATTTGGGATGAAGTTGCTCAAAAATCCTTCGATGCATTGAAGAATTCCCTCGTTAGTGCTCCTTTATTACATCCCCCAAATTATCGCCACGATTATTTCTTGTACTTAGCCGCCGTCGATAATACCATTACTATGGTACTTGTTTAGGATGATGATGATGGAGACGAACATGTGATTTATTACTTAAGTTGAAATATTTTTGACGCTGAAACTCGATATACCCATGTTAAGAAACTAGCTTTAGCAACTATTCACAATGTTCAACTCTTTCAACATTTTATTCTCTTACAAAAAACCACTATTATTTCTGAATGCAACCCCATGGCATACATTGTGACTCGTCAGTTGCTGGGGGGAAAGTATTCTAAATGGATTTTTATCTTACAAGAATTTTATTTGGAATTTGTTAAAGTCAAATCGAAGAAATCATTGGTTTTTCCTGAGTTAATTTGTGACCTTCCTTCTGCAACCACATCTAATGCATCCAACCAGCTAATTCCTGACCAAACTCTCTTCCTCATTAGTACTGTTGATTCATGGTACAAATATATCATTTTTTATCTCCAAACCCAAAAATTTTGACCAAAATTATCCAACTCTGAATGTCGACACATCCTAAATCAGTCCTAACCTTATCGAATTATTGGGGATACTTTGTACCATTTTGGTGTCGATTTCATCCTTCGTCGATGTTTAACACTTGAAGAAGCTGAGGGAGTCTTAAATGACTGTCACCTACATCATTGCACAGTGCACCTAGAGGAAGTGTAAGATTGAGATCTCCTTGGAAATTCGTGCAAGTGTATGCCCAGTCACCTATCATGATTAAATGTCATCGTAGCCATGCAAAAAATGCTATGGGAGAAGACATCCTCTAACCGCCTCCCTTTCGAGGCATCAACTCACCCCACCTCATCAACTGTGGATATCTCTGGTGGATCCACTTCTATCCACTGATATCAAAAAAATGTCACACTTTCCAAGAAAAACGTCACCAATATGGATCCAAACCCGAATTGTTTTAGATTTCCTGAATTGCAATTCGTAAATTGGCTCTTCATATTGACCAACAAACCCTCACACCAATTGAAGACCGTGGGAATTATACAATCAACGACGTAATGGAAATGAGAGTTTGTAGCTTCATGTAACACCTTAACCCCAACTATTTGGGCCATAGTATGAAGGGTTGTTCGTAGTGGAAGATTAGTGATAGTCTTGATATCTACCTTCCCACTCTAAGTTTTTTGAGTGCTTGGACAATGTCTCGCAATCAACATAACTGCACTCTCCCTTCCAGTGCGAGAACCGTACAACTAAATCTATTGCCCCTTTCTAAACAAATCAATAATGAAATAAATGTCTGCGACATCTATTTCGAGTTATTGGTCGCCAATCATGAATAGTTGGTGATCCACATCCCACCAACTAATGAAATGTTGCAGTAAATCTAACTGGCTCCTAATCTTAGGAATCCGTAAGAATTTCAGTAAACCACAGTCTCGAAGGGCAGCAATGCAATTTGGGTATTGAGTGATCACCATTTTTGGTTGATTAACTTGTAAAAAATCCATCAAACAACATTTCATGATTTTCTATGGAAACAAATCATTAAACTTGGAGAATTTTCAAAAAATTCGCAACTCTGCGCCAGTGCGACTATCTGTATATTTTTCCACGCTTCCATTGCGCTGCCACAGTTAGCGGCAAGGTGAACAATATGTGTCTGAGAATTTTTTCTAAGCCCTCCATGCAACCTAGTCTATGGATGAAAATGCATAAAAATACAACCAAATTGAAGTGAAGGGACAACTCTCTTCCCTGCAGCAAATGACTCGACAAATGGTGTCTAGGATTGATCGTACTCTTTTCCTGAAGATCGAGGTAAGATAGGGTAAAAATTCTCTCTGATTTGCAAAACGGTAAAATGTGAAAATGATCTACTTTTTTGAGCTTTTATAAGTTTTTAAATGACATTTTTAGCAAATTGGGGTATTTACTTATATTTTAATATTTTTCCTCGAAATTGGTAATGTATGTTTCGCTTGTGCAACAACAGGTCATGAAACATGGTGATGGTGATCAATTATGACTGATTCAATGAGTTTTATTTTATCACTTTTTTGGACTCGTAAAAAATAAACGAAAAAGTGACCCCTTGGAGTCATCTTTAAGATTTTTTAAGACTCTCGAAACATGAAAAGATTGTTGAATACTTGTCATTTCAATCCCGTTAAAGTAAATGAAATGACACCTACTCAGTATAAGTTTAACCATTTTCCGGACTGAGATAGACTATTGTACGAAAAAGGAATAACTTAGTTGAACATGGCTAAGAGGTTCTCTTGGATATCGTTTTCTACCTTTTCGGATTCAAGAGATGATTTACGAAAAGGGACTTTGCAGTTTTCTTTTTTGTCTCTTTTTCAAACTCTCTAAACATGAAAAAGGTGCAGAGTTTCACCTTTGTCAGACTTGTAAAACTTAAACGATGTAGGACTTGTCATCATGACGACACTGAGTTTCTCCTTCCTAGGACTTGTTAAACTTACTAGGATGGATTTATCCAAATGATGAACTTATATGACAAGCATATGTTATCCACTTCAAGATTGCGATTATGAAGTAATGGGGCACTCACTATAAATAATGTGGAAAAAATGAAAGCGAACATATCTTGTATTTTTTGTAAATGCAACATGTCGCTCTTGAACATGACACTTATCTATTACTTATGTTGGGTTTGAGATATCCTCACTTCATCACCTGCCTTCCTATCTTTGGGAAATCCATTTTTCCTCTCATCTGATTATATTTCTTCATCATCATGACCTCTGATCCCATGTTGAGTCAAATGCTGCTAAACTTCGGAGTTGTGTCATCGATATGTTCAAGAGAAGTCCTATCTGCAGTTTTTACTAGTTATACACTGTCTGACCTTTTTGCCACAGTCCTAAATTAAACTTACCTACTCTACTATATCCTTTATTTCTCGTCGATGATATGAGATACATTATGACCCTCCTTCGACGGATCGCTTCCTGTCGGCTTCATCTCATTATCCAAGAAGATGATCTAGAAACTCCCTTACAATAACTGGGACCTTTCATGCCTCAATGGAAATTTCTTCACATTCAACGACAAGTTTACATCATTGACCTTCGATCGAGTGATTCTATGGGTGTTCGACTTCAAATTCATTAATCACACTCGGGGATTATGTTGATTGTACCTTGAGAGCCATTGTCATTAATGGTGATTTCTCTTGTGCCCGTTAGTAGTTTACATCATTGACCGATAATTAGGTGGTTTTATATCATGTTCGACTTTGACACATCTATTCGTATGCTAGAATTTGTACATTGATTAGATCGAGACAAAGTTTAAGACCTTAGATTCCATCTAATAAAATCGAAGCTTTGACATATCAAATTAAGAACCATAATTGTAGTAGCCCATTTCTTTATGTATAACTTTCCTTGTGTGGAGCTCTCATTGTGTGGAGGAAGCAAACTAATAACCATAATTGTAGTAGCCCGTTTATTTATGTAGAACTTTCCTTATGTGGAGCTTTCATTGTGTGGATGAAGCTTATATTTGTTTTAATTTGAATAAATTTATTGTGTGGATCTTCTAATGAAATCTTTCATTGTGTAGAGGAAGTTTCCTCTCCACAATGATAACTTTCATTAAAAAACTATAAACTTAAAAATCATAAATATACGTTAAATAAATTTAACTTTATGACCAAATAAAAATTGTTGAATAATAAATTTTATCAATTGCTAAAAATAATTAATAATATTATGAAATAAAATTCAATGTCATTTATGAATGCATGCAAGGAAGCTAGAGTTGCATGGATCAATGTTTCATTGTGCGGAGCTTTCAATGTGCGTAGCTTACAATTAAAATCTTTTACTGTGTAGAAGAAGTTTCCTCTTCATAGTAAAAGTTTTGCACAATGAAACATTGACTATGACCAAATAAAATTTATTTATAATAAATGCTATCAATTTATAAAAATAGCATGGACTTATGATACAATAAATTAATTTTTTTGAAGTTGAAAGCAGGATATCATAAAACATTAAACTATGGGTTTTATTTTTCAAAGCATTGTGAAAAACTCCATAAATTTTGATTTTGTAATACATTTTCTATAGTAAATGTTAAATTAGTATTTGTAATTAATTTAGTTATACGTGTAAATTTTCTTTTCTTAAATCAAATAAGATTTAAAGAACTCATGCTAGAATCTGCATATACATATTGGCATTTTACGTATATAAAATGCTATCAAAGTTATAAATATTTATCTAATAATTAAATATTCAACTTGTCAAAGTGCACATGGAGAATACACATTGTTTTTGTGATCATACGATGAGAACCATAATTGTAGGATCCTTTTTCATTTTGTGGAGCTTACAATGGAAGTTTTCATTGTGTCGAGGAAACTTTTTTTGCACACTTAAAAATCATAAATTTGAATTAAATTAATTTAACTTTATGACCAAATCAAATTTATTTAATAACAATGAAAGTTTTCATTAAAAATCTATAAACCTAAAGATCATAAATATAAATTAAATTAATTTAATTTTATGACCAAATCAAATTGATTTAATAATAAAGTTCATCAAGTGCTAAAAACAAATAATATTATTATGAAAACAAAATTTAGTGTCATCTATGAATGCATGTAGGAAATCCAAAGTTGTAAGGATCAATGTCTCATTGTGCGGAGATTTCAATCTACGAAGTTTACAATGAAAGATTTCATTGTGCAGAGGAAGCTTCCTCCGCACAATGAAAAATTGTCTCAGGAAAAATTAAATTTATTTAATAATAAAATTTTATAAATTTCTTAAAACATGAGGGCCTTACGATACAATAACCTATTTTGATGAAGTTAAAAGCAAGATCTTATAATACCTTAAATTCTGAGTTTTAATTTTCCAATCGTTGTGAAAAACTTAATATTTCATTTTGCAATACATTTACAATAGCCAATGCTAAATTAAGTCTTTGTAATTAATTTAGTTATACACGTGTACATTTTCTTTTTTTAAAGAAAATAATAATTTAAATAAATCATGCTAGACTCTATATATACATATTCTCTCTACAGATATATAAAATGTTATCAAAGTTTTAAATATTTAACTTGTCAAAGTGAATGTGGAAAATACACAATATTTTTGTGATCATAAGCTTGCAGTGCAAACTAAGAACCATAATTGTATGATCCTATTTTATTTGATGGAGCTCTCTTTGTGTAGAGCTTACAATGAAAGCTTTCATTGTGCAGACATCTTTGTTTTAATTTGAAGAAGTAACAATGTAAATTTTGAAACGAGAATTGATACGATTACGCGTTTAGTAGAGGTAGAAAAAAATTGACCTGATTTTGAAAAGTGGTGATGCCGAATACACATATTTTTTTAGCACAATTTTCGACACTTTATTTTTTTATGTGCATTATTTTTTAGAATGTTCGTCATTTGCATGCTGATTTGAAAAAGTGTTGATTCTGCATCAAGGTTTTTTTTTAAAAGACCTTTTTTTTTCATGTATTAAATGTGAATAATTGTTTTCTAAATTTAACAATTTTTGAAGTGGTCTTCTTCATATATATATATATTTGTAGTGAGGTTTTTGTTTCTTTGCATAGTTAAAGAAGAAGGTCAATATTTTAAAGTTTCAATATTCTACATATTTATATACCGTTAATTAATTTTTCAAAGCACATAAAAAATTGTCTCTAAAAACAATATTTTTTAATAATTGACATAAAAATAACCATTTTAAATATATATATAATATATATATAATATATATATATATATAGATATATTAAAATTTACACATTTGATAATTTTTGCATGTCAAAATCACAATTTTATAAGAAAAAATTAACAAAAAATGGTTAGATATATATATATATATATATATATATAGATTTTATGTCAAAAAAAAAAATAATCACTTTTTTTTTTTTTTATTTTAAATAACGATTCACATAAAAATTAAAGCAAAAATAACATAATACAAATATTGAACACATAACGATATTAATTGAATACTTATTCTTCTCATAAAATGTCAAATTCAAAAACAATACAAGTATAACTAATTAATAGTTACAAAAAATGAGCTTGATTTCCAAGCATAACTTAAATTTAATCAACAATATCACGTAATCCAAATTCTTCATCTTCTAAAGTTTCATCATTTTCTTCTCCCACAATATTTTCTACTTCATTTTGCTCGTTTTCCTCTTCTAATGGATCTATGATGTCTGCGAATCTCTCAATATATGCCTTTCCAATCATTCCATGTCATGGTGGTTGAGGTTCCTTTGCCTTTTTTTCCACACGTGTTTCACTAAAATCCCCTTTCTTCAACCCAATTTTTTGCATTGCATCTGGAAGAAATTGAAGAGCATTAATTATTTGCTGAACAAATTTGCATTGTATTGGATCTTTTTCAATTGCAATGCAATTTCTTCCTTTTTGTAGGCAACATGTTAGTGTTCTACCTAGTTATCAAGCACAAAAAATAATGAAGTAAATTAGTATAATGACATATAAATTAAGAAAGAAGATACTGAAATTCAATTCTATATAATAAAAATTACATGAGCTATAAAATAAATCCAGAACCCAATCTCTTTTATTTGAACATATGTCTATAAGATAATTAATCAATGACTGTGGTTTTGATAAATGTTAACTATCTCTCTTTTTGCTTCCTTGTCTTCATATGTTAGTTTTTTCACAACAACATCATAAACCAGTATTTGGCTATGAATCTTTTCATCTACATGGTTAAAAAGCATAGACATTAGCTATCATCTTTTACCCAACTATCAATATGGATGAACTCACAATCATGTATAAATGGTTGATCTTCACGGTTAAGAAGATTTGACTTTTGCTCGTAACATGAAATAGTAAAAGTTCAATTAACTTATACATAAATGACTTTTTTAACATTAATCAAACATACATTTTCAACATCTTACCATGTAAGCTGCATCTTTGAGTTTGCTTTCCCCTTGAAGCTTGACAATAATATTTCCAATTGTGTGTCTAAATGAAATGTCACAAATCTCCATAACGGTGATGATGTGACTTCTACAAATCCCGCAACCACTTTACTAAGAGCTTGATAAATATAAGGGTCACTATCATAGTCAATGTTTGAGATATTGAAACGATGGGGAATATCTGCAATAACTAGAGAATAATCCCTTTTAGGTATGAGTTTAGCAATGTATTCACAGTTGCCTTGTATGACTTGATATTGAATAGTGTCAAGCCCATTCCAAATGAAATGAGTAAGAGTTGGATCAAGTTAAAATTCTTAAGACACTTCTTCTTCAGTATTTAGATCTTAATTTTTGTCAATAAAAGTTCTGAAACTATCTGATGCTCCATTTGCATCCTTCCCCATCTTTAATAAAATAAACAAATATATGTATACGTCATAAAATAAAAATAGTATACAGATGAATAAAAATGAATGTATAAATCAACATACCTTTTTAAATGCAAGATAAAAATATTTTAGTGTTGATGTAGAATTTGAATATGGATAGTTGCGTACAACATCATCCCAACTATCTTCATTTAACAATTTAACCATTTATTCTTTTATTTTCATGTAACCTTTGTGACTGAATAGATAAAGTAAATAAAGTTTATATAATGATATGTAGAACAAATACTACCAAGAATAATATGTTATATTAAAAAAAAATTATAATATAGAAATAAGTAAAAATAATTCAACAAAGTTACTTTTGAAATTCTTCAGACATTTCCTCAATGATAATTCCCCTGACCTCACATGACATAATATTTCTTTGATAAGTTTTTCATCCTTCACTACTTGCATTTCCCTCCAAGGCGTGATAGTCATATCTTATCGAAGCTGCTTCATTTTAGGACCTAATTTACTATTGCTACATATCAATGGTTTAGACCTTTGGACCTTCTGGTTTTTAATGCCAATGTTCTTCACATGCTAAAAATATCATTAATCAATCCCCATATCTCTCCATTTCTAAATGCCAACTGGAAAATGTTATAAATACCTTTGAATATGTGAGTATTTACTATGTCGCCTTTTGAATTGATTTTCTCCTCAATTTGATAGCCTATTTCCATACAACATTTCTTTCAGAAATCTACAGTAACATTTATCTTATCCCCACCACATTTTTCTTCAAATTAACTATGAATAACTCTAACCTTTTGGATGAAAATCATAGACATCTTACATTCATTATTTGAATTATGATCCCATGCCAATAACTTTGCTTCTATATCTGATAAACCATCATAAATGATACATTTTATTGTTTCAAAACGTGAGTTATTGGGATATTCCTCCATCAATTTCCTTTGAGCTTCTACAAAATGGTTCCCACCAAGCACATAATATTTGTATTCAAAACATTTTGACTTATCAAATGATTCTTTGTTGGTAAATTGAATTGGATCAACAAGAAGCACATAATTAACCACATGAGCATATGGATTGTACCTCATCAGTGTCTTCAAGTTGTGAACATGCAGGTAGTGTGTTTTTCTGATTTGATATTTACATTGTCCTTCACTTTCCTTATAGATTTGTCTCACATTAAGCTGAAATATACGACCACCCTCAATTAAGTTTCTCTTTGTCAAGTTCTATTTAATGAAATTTTGTTTTGTTTTAATAAATACATCCTCTAAATCAGCTCCTGGTGTAATGATTTCCCTGCTTTATTTTGAAGTTTCAATAGGATCTTCACTATTGGTAATGACTACTTGAGAATATTCAACTTTATTTTTGGTTCTCCTAACATTCTCATCATTAAATAGAACAGAGACATTCTTGGGCATTGTTAGTTTTTGTCTTTTATGGACCTTCTCCTTTCTAACATCAGTTCCAATGTCATCCTCAGTAACGACAACATATTCTTCAATGTCAGCTTCAACTTCCTCATCTTCAAAAGTAACCTATCTAGCTTTGCTAGATTTATCCACTAGAGGCATTTTTTTTGATCCCTTGGATGTAGTTTTGTAGCATCATGAATTACTATTTTTTGCATGTTTTCCATATCTTCTTCTGACCTTGAGTAGAAACTGCTGACAACATTCATAATATCTTGCTCTACGAAATGAATGCCTCCCAACATAATTGAAAGACTTTCAACAAAATTTTGTCAAACAAAATATCATATATCAATAAAAACTAAGTTATAAAAATATAATGAGACAGTTACAATAACGCAAAAGACAAATATTAATGATACTTATGATATCTCGTGCGATCTCATTTACAATTTGTTTAGACAAATTTGTAGATACCTCTCTCGTGTCATACAATGAATATGATAACTGATATTTAATCGTATCATGTGACTTGGGAGGTTTTGTAAGTATATAAACAACTTTAGTGTTTGGTATCAAACACATGTCTATGACCTATCTCAGCACCTCATAAATTCCACTATTGTTAAGGATATCAACATATAGATATATCTGCACATCTTCACCTTCACCTTCTCTTGCTTTCACATACCATACATTTTCTGGAAGTTTCACTTCTTTTGATTTCTTCCAGTATGAAATCATCTTCTTATTGTTTGAGGAACTTGATAGATTGTAGTTATTTGCTCAAGTTTGGTTCGTTCATCAATGATTTTTGATGATCCACCTTTAATTTTAGCAGTCTTTGGTCCAGAAAGATTCATATAAATCTTTTTTGATGCCACTTTCCTGAAAAAAATACACATATATATAAATTAGTAAATTACAAAAAATCAATAGCTTAAATTAACAATCAAAATGATAAATGATAAATAATTTTGTAAAACATAAAAATTTAAAATTAAAAAAATAAAATAAGAAATTGAAAAAATGCAGCCCCCTGCTGACCCACCCCGATAGCCCAACAGTCGGCCGGGGTGGGGCGGGGGTGTAGAAAATTTGAATGTAGGTTAACCTGATAATGCAATATAATCAAAGAAGAATACTATAACCTACTTCTACTATCAATTTGCGGAAGCTTAAAGATCGAGCTGAACAATGCAACGAGAAGAAGAAGAATCAATGCACAATACACAATAGACATGAAAATACTTTGGGGAAAGCCTCAACTAAAAACCCCACTATTTGTATTATCATACAAGGTGGAAATACATAGTAATTATGCAAAGCCTTATCTCTCACAGCTAGCCCACTCTCAGTACAATCCTCACAGATGTTCATAGGAAATACTGGCTTCTCTCCAGCCTTCCGCTCTACCCTCCAAGCTCCTATTTCCTTGCGCTATTCCTTGTGGATGATTCTCCTGTTCCCAAGTGGAACACTTCTCTCACACACTTTAAAACTACGCAATCCTCAAGGAATGATTCCTTGATTTCATGCATGAGTTTTCTTTATAACAAAACACATGCAACTGATAGTACACTATCCTTGACTTTAATCTCAACTGGGTCTTTCTCAGAACATACATGCATGAGTTTCTGATGAGGGAATCTTCAGTTAACTGGAGTAGCATTAGTTGACTGCATGCATGCATCAATTGACTATTAACTCACTATTAATTCCTCAAACAGTTTGGAACTAATTTAACTGGAATTAACTCAGTAAACTGAGTTAACTAATTACAACTCAAATATAACTCAATCTTATCTCCTTAATTTAAGGGATAACTCTTGCATGACTTCAGAAAGACTTATAACTTGAATTTCTCTAACTAATTAATTCCTTGTGAATTAATTAATTATTTCCAAGTAGTTGTTAAGACTAAATTTGATTTTAATTCACAATTTAATTCAAGGAAAAATTAAATTGGAACATTCTTGTTGCCATATTTCAACACTCCCTCTCAATAAGAAAGGGACTCTCTGCCACCCCGATCCTGTCTCTATGGAACTCGAATTTACACTTTGACAATTCCTTTGTCAAAATGTCAACATCTTGCTCCTGTGTTGAAATATACTGCAGCAACATGATCCTTTCGACTTGTGAAAAGCCACGGGCAATAAATCTTGCCTTATGATTCTCCACACTACCATTAGTAGCTTGCTTTACCTTGTAGAGATAATGAGAACTCACAACTGACTTGTTCTCTGGTCTCGAAACCACGTCCCAAACTATGTTATGAACTATGGAGTCATACTCCTCCACCATAGCATCAACCCAAATCAGCTGTTGCACTGATTCCTCAAAGGAAGATGGCTTAGCCTCAACATATTCCCCAGCAAGGGCCATGAATCCAATGTACCTCTCAAGTGACCTCCTCTTTCTGTGTTGAGAAGATAGTGCTCCCATATTCTCTCTTGCATCCTCCAACAATCTGTTAGCTTATTTTGTGCGCTTCCGTCCATCTCTAGAAGACTCTGCTTGAGTGGCTGTCTCCACTCCTGGAACCTCTACATGTGGTTGCTCTGCATAAGTCTGAGGCTCCTCCTCCTTAGGAACCAACAGCTCCTCCATAACCTGTAGTTGGAGCTCCCTCTCAAGGGAAACTCGCATGGCCTTCTGCTCATCAAACTTGATATCTTTGCGAACCATTGTCCTCCGACTGGTAGGCAAGTACACCTGATAGTTGTGAGGTGTATCAGTGTACCCCACAAGTATCCCCAACTCTGTTGCCAACTCAAGCTTCTTCCATGCATCCTTTGTCACATGGCAATATACTGATGAGCCAAAGATCTTGAAGTGACCCACATCTGGTCTCTTACCAGAGAAAGCTTCCTCTGGTGCCTTCATCCCAAGTATGTGATGTGGGCTTCTATTATGCAAATAGACCGCTGTGTTGCATGCCTCAACCCACAAGCGAAGTGGTAGGAATTGGTCATGCAACATCGCCTGTTCTGCCCCTACAATAGTTCTGTTCTTCCTCTTGGCCACCCCATTCTGCTGTGGGTTATGAGGTGTTGTCAACTTCCATTTAATTCCTTCCGCTGCACATAAGTCCTTAAACTATTGAGAGACATATTCTCCACCATTGTCACTTCTCAAGGCCTTGATCTTCTTCCCTGACTATTTCTCGACCAAAGCTTTGAACTCACAAAGCTTTTTGAAGGTTTGATCCTTCTTCTACATGAAATAAATCCAGAATTTATGAGAATAATCATCAATGAAATTCACATAATAACTTTGCTTCGTTATGGATCCCGTTGAGAATGGTCCACACACATCAATATGAACTCGCTCTAAGATAGCATCTGCTCAACTGTCTCGATCATGAAAGGAAGACTTGTTGTACTTTCCCAAGGTACAACCTTTGCATGTGTCAACTTTCTCAAGTTTACCTTTGGGAAGTCCTGCAGATATCTACTACATTATCTTCAAAGCCCTATGATGAAAATGGCCCAATTCCCTGTGCCACAAATCGCCAATGTCTTGGCTTTGCACCAATTCTGATTTTGTACTCAATGCTGCACAATCATCTACCTCTAGTTTATATAGATTCTTCACCTGAATCCCTATCCTCTTGGTATAACCCATGGCTATGTGTCTTAGGAACGCCTTTCCTTTACTGAAGACAACATCGTAGCCTTTTTCCTCCAACATCGCGACCGATACCAAGTTCTTCTTCAGTCCAGGCACATACTTCACATCTGTCAAGGTGATAGGAGCTCCATGCTCTCTCTGAAAAGAAACCATGCCCACTCCTGAAACACTATACCTTCCGTCGTCACCCATATCTATGCGCATCTTGAGGTCTCTCTCCTCCAAGGTACTAAATAGAATTTTATCACTATCATGTGGAATGAGGCTCCACTGTCAAGATACCAGACACAACCCATCATCGATGAAACCATGCATGTGATGAGGGTAAAGTCCATTTCGAACTGAAAGGCTAATGCCTCACCTTCCGATCCTTCCGAGGATCCCTTCTTGGACTTCTGTGATGGGAAATTAGTCGCATAATGTCCCATCTCATGACAATTAAAGCATCTTACTTTAGACATGTCACCCTTCTTCCCTCCATGAGAAGAATTTGATTTGGAATGAGAAGCCTTCCCCTTCATTTTCCTTGCCTTACTTGCTAAGGCTAGATTTTCTTCATCATCATTCTTGGATGAAGAACCATCTCGTGTGCTCCTCCTGATCTCCTCTTGCATAAGATCTGACCACAGTCGTTCCCAATTGGTAGTTTCTCCCTTCCATTCACAGATTCCTGGTAGCTATTCCAACTCTTTAGAAGGCTAAGGAGAGTGAGGCTCACCATATCATCATCGACAGTAGTTATTCTACATTGCCAAGCTCATCTTTGCAGGTGGTGAACTTGTTCAGATATGTGGAAATAGTATCGCCCTTCTCCATCTTGATTCTTCGAAGCTTATCCTTGAGTGCCAATTTCCATTTTTTGCTATGGTTCTGGTAGAGGTCCTTCAATGTCTCCCACATTGAAAATGGAGTATCCTTCCCATGGAGACTCAAGACAATATGGTCTCGAAATCCCTAAAGGATGATCTGTCTCGCCTTTGCCACACACTTCTTCCACTCAGCCAACTCTAGTGCATTAGTTGAAGCTGGCATTGGGATTTCATGATCAATGAATTCCTTCAAGCCATTTTCTTATAATACAACCTCCATTCTATCTTTCCATGCTATGTAATTCGAGCTACCTTCCAAGGCATACTCGAGTCTCAAGCCAACCTTGAAGTATGATATGAATTCAATTTGCACCTGCAACCCCGAACTTCAAACTTCGAATTCTCTTCTTAGTATACTATTCACAGCCCCAATACCATGTAGAAAATTTCTACAAATCCAACTCTAATACCATGTAGAATAATTTCTACAAATCTAACTCTGATACCATGTAGAAAATCTGTTGGTAGGTTAACCCGATAATGCAATATAAATCAAAGCAGAATACTATAACCTACTTCTACTATCAATTTGCGTAAGATTAAAGATCAAGCTAAAAAATATAACCAGAAGAAGAAGAATCAATGCACAATACACATGGAAATACTTTGGGGAAAGCTTTAGCTAAAAACCCCACTATCTGTATTATCATACAAGGTGGAAATACATAGGAATTATACAAAGCCTTAGTTCTCACAGCTAGCCAGCTCTCAGTACAATCCTCATAGATGCTCATAGGAAATATTGGCTTCTCTCTAGTCTTCCTCTCCACCCTCCAAGCTCCTATTTCGTTGCGCTGTTCCTTGTGGATGATTCTCCCATTCCTAAGTGGAACACTGCTCTCACACACTTTAAAACTACGCAATCCTCAAGGAATGATTCCTTGACTGCATGCATGAGTTTTCTTTATAATAAAACACATGCAACTGATAATACACTGTCCTTGACTTTAATATCAACTAGGTCTTTCTCAGAATAGACATGCATGAGTTTCTGATGAGGGAATCTTCAGTTAACTGGAGTAGCACTAGTTGACTGCATGCATGCATCAACTGACTGTTAACTCACTATTAATTCCTCAAACAGTTTGGAATTAATTTAACTGGACTTAAATCAGTAAACTAAGTTAACTAATTACAACTCAAATATAACTCTATATTATCTCGTTAATTTAAGGGATAACTCTTACATAACTTTAGAAAGACTTCTAGCTTGAATTTCTCCAACTAATTAATTCCTTGTGAATTAATTAATTATTTCCAAGTAGCTGTTAAGACTAAATTCAATTTTAACTCACAATTTAATTCAAGGACGAATTAAATTGGAATATTCTTGTTGCCATAGTTCAACAAGGGGGGCTAGCGCCAAGCCCTCCGCCCCACCTCAACGGCCCAATGGCTCACCAGGGTGGCGTGGGGCGGGGGGGCTGACGCCCAGCCTCCCCGCCCCACCTCGACAGCCCAATGCCCGATCAGGGTGGTAGGCCGATTGTACCTAGCCCCCTGCCCCACCGCAACCGGGGTTGAATATGTTGTTGATATAAATGTAGTTGCTCCAGAAATTTGGTGTGAGGAATAATGATAATGAAATTTATGTTATAGTAGAAATTACAAATTTTTTTTACCGCATGGTTAGTGTGAGACTAATTTGTTTTTATAAAAACTTTATCATGTAAATTTTGTTATGGCGATATAGATAACTATGATAAAACAAACATTACTGAATTGTTTTACTGCACGGTGAATGTGAGATTAATTTTTTTTTTATAAATACTTTAACATAGAATTCTTGTTATGACGATATAACAAATTATGATAAAGCAAACATTATTGAATTGTTTTACAGCATGGTGAATGTGGGATTAATTTGTTTTAGAAGATATAATAAATATTGAAAAAATAGTCAATTGTCTAGTAAATATTATATAGTTTAAGTAAAAAATTAATTTAGGTAAAAGATTTAGTTTACAATTTTAATTTAAAAATTTAGTTTAAAAGTTTTAAAATTTCATAAGAAAATTTTAGTTAAATTTTTTCAATAAACTATAGAAGAAAATTATGGAGGAAAATACATGAAACAAAATTTTTAGAGGGAAAAGTTTCAGCGAAAATTTTTGGGGGGAAACTTTGGAGGGAAATTTTCATTCTTTAAGCTATATATTATCATTAGGAGAAAGAGCATTTGTACCATTCAACCTCTTCTGTTTTAAAGGCATGGATTCTTCTGATAGTGAAGTTTCTCTTTGTGAAGCATCAACATCTTTGTCACATAACAATTCTATTCATATTGATGAATATAATGGAAATTCTTCCACTATAAATAGAGAGTCAAATCTTCCACTTATTCCAAATCCTAAGGACTATGAGAGCAACACTAATGAAAGACATGATGAAGAATTTCAAATAAATAAAAAGTCATGGCTTCCACTTAGTCCTAATCCTATGGACTATGAGAGCAACAGTGATGAAGATTTTCTAATAAATAAAGAGTCGCGATTTCCACTTAGTCCTAATCCTATGGACTATGAGAGCAATAGTGATGCAGAGCATGATGAATAATTTCAAATGAATAGAGTGTCGCAATGTCCATTTAGTCCTAATCCTATGGACTATGAGAGCAACAATGATGAAGAGCATGATGAAGAATTTTAGATGAATAGAGTTTCACAGTGTCCACTTAGTCCTAATCCTATGGATTATGAGAGCAACAATGATGAAGAAGTTCAAATGAATAGAGTGTTATGGTGTCCACTTAGTCCTAATCCTATGGACTATGGGAGCAACAATGATGAAGAACATGATGAATCATTTCAAATGAATAGAGTGTCACGGTGTCCACTTAGTCCTAATCCTATGGACTATGAGAGCAGCAGTGATGAAGAACATGATGAATCATTTCAAATGAATAGAGTGTCACGGTGTCCACTTAGTCCTAATACTATGGAATATGAGAGAATTAGTGATGAAGAGCATGACGAAGACTTTCAAATAAATAAAGAGTCACGGTTTCCACTTTGTCCTAATCCCATGGACTATGAGAGCAACAGTGATGAAGGTCAGGATGAAGAATTTTCAATAAATCGAGAGTCACATTTTCCACCTAGTCCTAATCCTAAGGACTATGAGAGAAACATCGACGAATGACAAGATGAAGCACTTAGTCCTAATCCTAAGGACTATGAGAGTAGCAACGACGAAGGGCAAGATGAAGAATTTTCAGTAAGTAAAGAGTCACATTTTTGACGTAGTCCTAATCCTATGGACTGTGAAAGCAGCACTAACAATGCACATGATGAAGAATATCCAATAAACATCGAGTCAAATTTTCCATTTAGTCATAATTCTAAGGACTATGGGAGTAGCACTAAAAAAGGAAAGATGAATAATATCCTCCAAGTCAGTATTTAAAAAGAACAAATGATCATAGTGAGGATAAAATTCCTCATAATGATGATGAAAATGCTTATGCAAATGATGATCCAATGATGGAGATGTTGCCAGGAAATATTGTATTGAGGAGTAGGAGAATACCTTTTCGTATCAATTCATGATGTTCTAGTTATACAAGGGGTAGAGCATCATATCTAACGAGAGTAAGTTCTATCAACACTCTCATTTCAAGTGAATTTTGTCAAAAAGATTGATTGAAACATATGGATTTCAACTTGCATTAGAGAAATAGGAAGATATATTTGTCAATTAATAAAATCATGCAAAATTCATATTTAGTGGGGTGCATGCAATCTACATTTTCAAGTTATGATTATCATATTGGGTCTTTATTTATCTGTAGAAAGGCTTTCAAAATGTTTCATTCAATGGCTAATTTTCGTCTGTCAAGAATCCAAAAAAATTTGGAAAAGGATCCCACATTTTATTCAGAAATACATCATAAATGACATTTTAGGCCATTATCAAATATTGCAATGTCATGGATGAAATATTTATTTTCAAATCATGGAGAGTGTATGCCAAATAGAGAGACAATACATATTCCAGAAAATTTCTCAAGACGAGAAATCTACAGCTTATACAAAGAATATGCAGAAGGTACTGAGGGACATGGTCAATTTATTACATATCAATATTTTGTGAAGATGTGGAAGACAAAATTCAACAATGTCCATATTCCTAAGAAGACAAGGATGGGGATTTGCAGTACATATGCTTCTCTTAAATAAAAAAATGATAAATGTGAAGGGTCAGAAAGAGGTAAGCATTCATAACTTTAAATTTTAAAATTGTATAGTCATCAACAAATGTATTTCTTAATGACTTTCTTTTATGTTGTGTAGATTCCATTGTCAAAGCACTTCAAGAGCATCACGAACAATAAACAAGTGAAAAGAAAAAGTTGTACAAGCATTGAAAGAAGTGTTACGATAATCCAAATAAATATTTGGTTTTGATAATTGATGGTATGGATGAGAAGAAAACACTTCTACCACATTTTGTTCGCACGCCCAAAAATTTACAGGAGGAAAATTTTATTTAGTATCACTTGGTTAGTTGTATGGTCTTCAATGGGAAAATGTTTCCAAGGGTATACTTCACAACTCCAAATATTCTTAATGATTCAAATATAAAAATAACCATAATTCATGATGTGCTTTCTCATTGGTTTGGTAATCTTCCTAAAGTTTTGTATCTACCACTGGACAACACTTGTCGTGAAAACACAAATCAGATTGTCTTTGGATATCTAAACATGCTTGTTGAATTGAGAAATTTTTAGAAGGTAAAGGTTGGTTTCTTTCTTGTTGGACACACTCATGACCATATTGATCAGATGTTTAGTCGTTTTTCAGTCACATTGAGGAGGAAGGAAGTTGGGAGCTTGCCATCATTAATTGAATGTATTAAGGAATCATACATAGTAGAGCTTACTTTTGATGTGTTTGAAGAAACTGTTGACATGCAAAGGTTTATTCTGGGATATCATGGTGAGGAGAAATGCATTAAACAACTTAATGACATTAGCTTCTAACATCAACTTCATATAAAAAAATTGATGGGAAAACACTAATATGGGGCAAGAAGTATTCAACTACTGCAGAATGGGCACCGTCATTAGGTTTGGAATTTTTGAAGTTCATTCCAGATCATCCAATATTGTATCAAATATATTGTTATTACAATCAGTTGTTGAAGTTCATAATGCACGTAGACAAAATAGAGATATAAATTATTCTGATTGCCTAGAAGAAATTAAAAACTGTATTAGATATACATATGAGTACTTTGATATTGCTGATTCAGTTTGGTGGGAGTCTTTTTTCAATAATTAAAGTGATATCATTTCAAGAACAACAAATTAAGATATAGCTTTGAAAATTCCATTTATTTGGCCACAAAATGTGTCAAATGATGATGAGGAAAGAAACATTATTGAACAACAACAATCTCAAGGTATGGTTAATTCTTCATAGGGAGAGGAAAGAGAAATGTATATTGGTTTCAGAATATCTTGTGCACAATGTGAAGCCATGGAAGACCTTTATACGGGTTTAGTATAGGATATTAAGGAGGGTTGCATGATCGCAGTGCTAGCAGATGGAGATCCCAATGGCTATCCATTCTGGGTTGCTAAGGTTATAAAGATCTTTACAAAAAATGAAGATGTTTCAGGCGTTGAAGTACATTGGTATGCCACAAATACACACCCATTCAATGGTGTGTATAAGCCAAAGATGGTAGTTGATAAAAAATTGGTGAAAAGGGAAAAAGAAAGGGTACAAATATAAATTGTCGCTGAGCAAACCTCTTAAAATTGGAGGATGTTGACATACTTTTTATGACTTCAATTTAAAAAAGAGAGGACCTCTTCGCTTGAAGATGATAGAGCTTTTGAAGAGGTTATTACCAGAAGGAACAATGTTGAGATGGGAGCCTGCAGAGACTAGTCGTAGATCCAAAAGAATTTTGAAACCTGAAATGGTGGGCATGCATGTGGACTCAGATGTGGTACTAGTTGATGAAAGAGAAGAATATGGAACATCTTCATCTGCATCCAGTCATTCATCTGAAGATGTGAATTGTGATGGTGTGTAAGAAAATATGAGTGATTTTGAATAATTGTCTTAGGCAGTTTATGTAACTGATGTTTGCATCGTATCTTGAAATAATTTTTTATATTTCCATATGGTGTTAAATGAAGTTATGAGTCATTTTTATGTCTGTTGGATTATTTGTTTTAATTATGATGAATTTTATTGTTTAGAATATCTACAATGCAACAATAACTTAGAGATATAATGTATGTTTCATTCAATCTACAATTAATGACATTTTGATTAATTTAGTCATGTAATTTGTTCATAATGTCATGATTTTTTTAATTTTATGGTTGAAAAATTTCCATTTCTTTTTTTGTTTCTTTAATGTTATGGTTGAAAACAATTAGAATTTTAGCGATTTTTAGTTTCATGTTATTATATGTTTAACAACATGGATAAAAATTGATAGAATTTTAATGTGTTTCAGATTCCATTATTTTATGTTTATTGTCATTACTAAAAAATGTTGAAATTATACCTAGAAAAGAAAAAATTTATTCTACCAAAAACATTAGTGTGTTTTTTTCCTCAAAAACAACTGTTTTTTGCACAAAAAAATTTCGGTTTTATTGCCATTTTTAAAAATGTTGAAAATTGACTCCAAAAAAAACCATCGTTCCAGTATACACACTTTTTGTTTTTAGCACTGTTTTTTATGTTTTTTTGGCTACAGTTCCCGTTTTGAGTTTATAGTTCCGTTTCAAAGTTTACATTGTTAAGTTCATTATGTAGAGCTTACAATGAAATCTTTCACTATGGAGAAGAAGTTTCCTCAGTACAATGAAAACTTTCATTAAAAAACTATAAACCTAGAAATCGTAAATATAAATTAAATTAATTTAACTTGATGAAAAAATTAAAATTATTTAATAATAAATTTTATCCTCTGCACAATGAAAGCTTTCATTAAAAAAC
>APFE030635533.1:25521-66292 GCA_000404065.3 Pinus taeda
GACTTATGATATAATAAATTATTTTATTGAAGTTGAAAGCAAAATCTCATAATACATTAAACTACGGGTTTTAATTTTCCAAGCTTCGTGAAAAACTCCATATTTGATTTTGCAATAATAAATACTAAATTAGTGTTTGTAATTTTAATTTGGACTATAGTTATTTTAATTTTTAATTATTTAACTTAGATATATATTTTTATTAATAATTTTCTTCGTCCATTAATCGGAGCTATGGTGGTGTTATTGCTCAAAAAACTTCAAGCAATGTCAATTGAGCCAAATAACTCCCCAAAAAGGCCATAAAACAATTTAACGACGACTGCAATACAACGAAATCAGAAAATCATCGACCCAAAGTTTATGAGAATGTGGAAATCTTACAGCAGATAGGGCTCCCAAAATAGCCCTTGTGGTTTCTCTCCACTTGAATAAGAAATATTTTTCCTCTTTGTTCGTGTTGCATATGTCAAAGTCACCGTTAAATCTACGAAAATCTAGAGAAATGACCTTAGTGTTTCTACAAAGGAAATCCAAAGTAGCATGTTTTATTTATAAAGTATTCGTCTCATGAAAATGAATGCAATTTTCTTTAAACTTTGCATTAATACTTGTTGTAATATCATTTTACTACAAAGCAGAATGCGATGTCTAACCCAATTAAAAATGAAAAGATTCTATGCAAATCTGATGCACCCTTATGTCCCACAAAGGCAGATATAGATTTGTTAACTAATATTAATGTTAAGGTAATGGTTCATGGATTCATGTGGGAGTACGGATTATACTTATCATTGGTCATGCATTTTGTTTACACAATGCAAAGTGTGGCATATTTCTAATTGCACTTCTTCACACTTCCACACGAATTACTAAGTGCGGAGTGTGGAGTGTGGCTTATGGAGTGCAGAGTGCATCTTGTAGAGTGAAAAGTGTGGCTTGTGAGTGTAAAGTGTGGAGTGCGGCTTGAAAATGACTGCGAAAATGCATCGCTCTCAAATAATGACAAAACATAGATCTTGCACAAAGAGAGAGGTGCAGAGGAAAGATATGTGAAGGTGGCTTTCATTGTTCAGGGTATGAATTTGCGGAGGTGGAAATAATGACATATTGAAAAAATGTGGGAATTCTCAAATAATGACAAAATGTGGGTCCCACACAAAGGAGAAAATCCTTAATCAATTAATTAGTAGTAGAGACAGAGACTATGCTATGTTGAATCTTTTAATATTGTTAAAATTTTTAGCATGCATATCCACATGGACTGAGCATTTCTATTTGTTTTCTTACACGATTATTACTTTCTTAAATACATCTATATATGTATGTACATAAGTGTTAAGGAATTACTTATAATAATTTTCTTTTTATTTAAACTTATGTTGGAAAATATATCATATTTTTCATTAACATATTTTAAAATGGCTTAGAAGTGGAACTTTTTAATGATTTTTATCATAGGATAACCAAAAACATCAATACAAATAATTCATTAGAAAATCAAATTATTTTATATTTGTTTTTAATATCATTTATAAATCCCCGCCGGGGTGTAAATGAGGGCCTTGGAGGTAGTGTCTACCACCCCCTAGTATGCAATCAACATTAAAGGGAGGAGGTGCGACTTGCCCTCACATGCATTTGCATGCAGTTCTTTAGTTGGAAATTTAATTATAAAATGGTCATGTTGGGTTTTGGGATAGCTCACAATGGGTTGATATGAGACAAGAGTAGGTCCCCAACCTCCTATTACACAATATTTTTTTCAAGTTAAGTGCAAAAGAAGCCCTGTGTTGAGGGTATCATCTGGACTTAAAGCATTGAGAGGGGGTCACGTTGGCCAACGAAAGTGGTGGTTAAAGTTTTTGAGTTCCTTGGTTGCCTTGTCTCATGCATTGTCACTTGGAACTTAGTTTTCAGAAGGGTTTCTAAGGGCATCAAGTATCTCATGCGATACAAAATATCAGCTTTTTTGTTTACTATGCTTGGTCTCCTCCTTTCATTATTTTATCGTGTTTGGGTCTGAGGTGCTAGGGTATAAGTCATTGTGTCTAAAGTTTCAATTCCATTATGTGGGTAAAGCTTGGGGTGGATTGTCAAATTGTTTGTGGTTATTATCTTGGGGTTGCTCGAAAAGGTTTAAGTTTAGGAAGGAGAGTCTAGTTTGTCTTGAATTATTGGGGTGCTACTGCGTTAGATATTTTCCGTGGATGAATAAGCTTCTATTGGCTAAGTATTGTGGTTGGTCACACTCTATGGGAATCCAAGGTCTTCTAGTCTTTCTGTATCTGCTCTCTTTCTCAATGGTCAATGGTAGTGAGTTCTTGGTTGAGGATGTCATGTCCTTTATCTTAATTGATGGGGCATCTATAGAGTTCTAGGCACGTGTTTGGAGTTTTTGTGATGATATTGTATGTTGGTACCCTGGTCATTTAGGAGGTGGGTCTTGTCTCTTCTCTTGTTACTTTGAAGGTAGAGGTATAAACAACAAATGAAATAATTTTTTCCCCTAGGTCTTAGCTATGGAATTGATACAGAGGATGAGGTATATGAGGGGGCGGGGGGTAGTGCCTTGCGGGGGTATTGAGGAACGCGAATCTTTTCTCATGACTCATCTTCCACCTATTTAATTGGTGTTTCGACAAACACTTGGAACGAAATTCACAAGCTTTAGACTCAAGCGAGGGTTGAAAAACAACCTCATTTAGATTCTGAGATCATGGAGGATATGTCGACATGGGTTCCTAAACCTGGGCATACCAAGGGTATGAAGCAGTAGTACTTAAAATTTATGGATCTTCATTATCAAATGATGAGTTTGTTGGGCCTGGCCTTGAAGGACAAGCAAGTGTAGAAGTATAATATCTTCATGACCTTGGAAGACATCAAGAGGATGCTCAGAAATCAATAATTTTTCCTAAATAGAATTATGTTATGAAACCAGCTCAAGAAAAGATAGAAAAGATAGATCAATGCCTTAGAATTCAGCCTCTTCGAGGGGGCAACCTCCTTACATTACATAATGAACAATTCTTGATGATCAAATGATAAACCTCCTTTTATAATATAGAGCCTAAGGATCACATATAACCCATCGACCTAACAATAATAATATAAAGCCACAAAAATAACAATAGAGGGATTCTATGGGGCACATTAATAACAATATGGGGACAATAGGGGCTCAACAATATTAATAAGGGGTACAACTACAATAGTAATGGGGTAATCACTAGTATTATAGGTACCCAACAGTCTCTCGGGCTTTATCGCAATCAACACCATATCACTAGGCCCTAAATCAAGACACCAGTCTCTAAAGTATAGTGTCTCATGTGTAGGCACAATTTTTTTTAGAGGGAGCATGGAACTCGCATTACCTTGATAGATGTCAAGTACATACCAGGACTGAAGAGAAATTTGGTGTCGATCACGATGCTAGAAGACAGAGGCTATGATGTAGTCTTCAGTAAGGGAAAGGTTTTCCTTAGACACATCATCACTAGATAGGTGAAGTAGATTGGTTCACGGGTCAAGAACCTGTATGCTCTTGAGGTTCAAGATATATGCAAAGCCTTGAGGAGCAAGGAAATTGATGGAGACTTGGTGGTTGAGAGGGAGAGTACATTACCTCTCAACATGCAGTGCCAAAAGAAGTCTGAGATGATTGTGGAGGAGCCACAATCAGTGAAGCAGTTTCAGGAGGTTGTGGAGCAGCCACAATTAGGAAATCCGAGAGGAGAACGAGTGGAGGCATCCACTCATGCAAAGACCTCTAGTAGGGGGAAATTTTGAGCCAAGTGAGTAGAGGGATCACATGCATCCATACCTCCAGGTAGGAGGTGGGGCGATGTGGAGTGATCATCCCAAGAAGGTTGGAATAGGGGCAGGATCCTTGAGGCACCCAACTTCTTTGATTTGACTTTTCTACGGGAACCCCGATGAGGAGTAGTAGGACTAGCTGAGTGGGTAGAGATAGATGCGGATGGAGTGGCAGAGAGAGCTACAGTGCAGGAGTCCCAAGACTATGTAGAGCTATTAGGCTACAAGAATGCGATAGGCACAGGAGTTTTGCACTAGTGCAGGATGGCATAGAGAGGTGTGCAACGGTGCAAGATGCATGGAGTGTTGCAACAACTCAGAGGTCAGAGAGGGAGCACTTGTCAGCAGCAGGTAAAGCTTCATCATCAGAGAATGTTTCTAGCCCAACAGAGAGGTCAGTTGGGAGTTTTTTTTGTTTCTAGAGTTGTTGGAGCAACCACACTTGGTAGAAGTGTTGCATGCAGAACATTCCAAAGGTACAAGATTGAGTTCGAGTTGAATGCCTTTCTTATTGAGAGGGGGTGTTGAAAATGGCAACAAGAAATGGTAAAAATAGAAGTGCTAAAAAATAACACTGCTATAAATAATATTTTGGGTACCAGTGCTGGATTGAGCAACAAGGAATGAAAAATGGAAGTGATATTTTTAGCAGTTCAGGATGCATTCCTATTTTAGTCAGTCCCTAAACTAAAATAGTGAAGTAAAATTTGAATTTTATCTTAGCAACAGTTTGTAAAATAATTAATTAATTCATCTTGAGTTAATTAGTTAAGGAAAACCAAATTTGAAGTCTATGTGGGGACATGCAACAGTTTCTCCATTAATTGAGGAATTTATCCATCAGTTAAAGAGATAAGCATGAGTTCTAATTTGAGTTGTAATTAGATGGCTTAGTTAACTGAGTCAAGTCTAGTTATATTGATTTAAACAGTTTGTTTAAATTAATGTAAGTTCATTTAGTTAATGCATGCTTGTATATAACTACTATTCTTCAGATAACTGAATATTCTCTCATGAATAACTCATGCATGTCAGTTCAGACAGAGACCCAAATGAGATAAGAGGAGGGAAAATGTACTATCAATTGGATGTATTTTTCCTATAAAGGAAGCTCATCCATGAAGAAGGATTTATCTCCTTCAAGATTGCGCAGTTAGATCAGAGGTTAGTGAGTGTGTGAAGACGCCAATTCACATATGTGGCTTCACTCGATGCCAAGAAAAATTGCGCAAAGAAATAGGAGGATTGGAGGGCAGAGGAGAAGGTTTGAGAGAGACCTTTGACTATCTATGAGCAGCAGATGGATTTCAAAGAGAGAAGGATAGCTTGTGAGCTGATTCTTTTTGCAATAAGGACTATATTTCTGCTTGTAGGATAATACAGAGTTGGGGTTTTAGGCTGAGGCTTTCCCCTTGAAATTTCTTCTGTGTTATGTGTGATTAATTTATCCTTATCAGTTATATTTGTTCTCTTGATCTTGCTCAATTTGATTAAGCTTCCGCAAAGTGTTGTATAATTAGATCTTGTATTATGTTTTAGTATATTGCATAATTTGTTGATCTACAGTGGGAATTTCTACAAACCACGTGTTGCTCGTAATTTAATTGTGGAATTTATGTATGGATAAATTTTGTAGGAAGCAATGTTTGGACTTGCATTTTAATGGGAATGACCAAATATGGCATCAACCTTTGTGTAAATTGGGCTTTGGGAAT
Organism: Pinus taeda; assembly: GCA_000404065.3. Classification (NCBI taxonomy): domain Eukaryota; kingdom Viridiplantae; phylum Streptophyta; class Pinopsida; order Pinales; family Pinaceae; genus Pinus; species Pinus taeda. The sequence goes on from APFE030635533.1 coordinate 31,059, forward strand.
TGTTAGTTTTTTGGGCATAAATGGGGACTCCTTTGTTTTGGTTTCCAGTCACAGTGTGTTGAGGAGAGTCTAAATCCTTAGTGGTCTTTGTGGAAAATCAATGTAACTCTGATTTTTCATTAATATATAACCTTACTTCACAAAAAATAACTTTCATGAACATTTGATGATGGTCATGACCAAGATAAAATAGTTTCATATCACATATTGATACATACTAAATCATTTCAAATATCAATTATGTAATGCCTCATATTGATAAATCAATAATAATAATAAATAAAATATAATAATAGAAAATAAATAACAAATGAATAAAAAAGATAATAATAGTAAATAAATAAAATAATAAATAATAAGCTGAAGTTCTCTCTCTCCACACACACACACAGAGTAAGAATAAATAAAGTTAAAAAAAGTAAAAAGGAATAAAATAAGCAAGAGTTAAATTAAAAAATGTTGAGTTAAATAAAACTCAAGGCACAAGAATTGACATCTTGATGCATGGATTGTGTGCATGTGGTTCCTTTTCTAATCCCCTTCCATTCTTGGAACAATTTGTTCTATTCAATGGATGAAGAGGGAGACAATTCATTCTTTCTAGAGGATAATGATGTGAGACAAAGGATTTTCTAGAAGTAGTACTTGATTGAGGGCTCGGGGTGATGTTGACGATGTTGTAAATTCGTCAACCAAAGGGGTCTCCCCAATGTGAAGTCCCAATTAGACCTTACAGTGTTTGGAATAGGAGTCCCATTCAGAGTATCAACCTGATTTCTATGTATTCTTATAAATTTGCCTTAGCTTTAGTTGTTAGGAAGAGAGAGAAGTGTGTATGTGCCTTTGTGAAAAGCAAGTAAGTGTGCTTGGTGAATGTTCGGTTGCAGTTGTATCAAGGTCCTTCTACTATAGAGGGAGGAGATATGAGGTTCGAAGAGAGAGGTAATAGTACCACCCTGGTAGAGACACTCACAAACAAGAAATATTTGTCTAATATCCAACAAAATAGCCCACAAAAATGTGACTATCATTGTAACCAACACAAATATAAAATATTCGTGTAACATCCAGCAGAATAGTCCACAAAGATGTGATGGAAATTGCTACTATTACATCACATTCTCAATATGATGCACACTAAAATAACCAAAATAGCTCAACTACTTTAGTATAGGTGAAAACAAACATGAACCACACACATTCACAAAAAAATCTTATAAACGTTCATAATCCATGCATGAAGAATGTGCTAGCCATCATGCTTCATATAGTAAGTAAAATTCCTAAGATACATGAATACAATGAGCATCAATAGCTCTAATAGTGGAGAATTGGAGCCATGACTTGCTCCCCACTTTGTCCCTTTGATGCCTTATGGGAGAAGCCAAGGTGAAAAGTCCTTTGCATGAATAATGAGGGTGTATATATAATGAATGGGGTGATCCTTCACCTCCCTTATGAATCTTAGATTACCCTCATGATTATTTGGATTCTCATGACTTTTCGACTTCCTACATGACTCTTCACATTACATAGATGACTCTTGGACATCCACTTCACATTAAATTTTCCAATATAGAATTACATAATCCATGAATGATGTGGCACATGAGGGCTCAAGCCACGACATGAAATAATGACACTGATGACATGGACTGGATGATTACATGGCAATGTTAAGTCACATTTTGTTGATTCTTTCTTTGTGTCTTCTTGAAAATATGGTGCATGCTCTTCTTCGTCCTCCTCCTTATGAATTGAAGACAATGAGTCTTCAATGTGGTCTTGATCTTCCATCTTATGTTATAATCCATTGTTCTTTCATATTCTTTCCTGATGATCATCTTACATCCTCAACTCCTTAGGTGTCTTCTAGCATGTCCTCCTTCTCCATCTCCTTCTTCATTATCTTGCCATAGCATGATAGAGTACCTACATCTGCAATCCACTCATGAAAAGACAACATTAGTTTGATAAAACCATAGTCTAAGATGTTGCATGATGATCCACTTTTTGGGCTGGAACTGGGTTGTAGGATGAGGGAGAGGATCAGTGGCCGCACAATTGTGCAACTCAAGAAATCAAGGGTTAGGCTTGAGCCTTGAGACTGTGCAATGTGTAGTTGGGGAGCTCAAGGAGCCAAGATGAGGGCTTCAACACTAATTTTACACACTGTGCAGTTCCAGAAGGTAGAGGAGGCAAGGTGATTGTGCAATTGAATAGTTCAAGAGCTCAGGGTTGAGGCTCGAGCCTTGAGATTGCGCAATGCATAGTATTGACTGGACAAGAGAGAGAAATTGTGTAGTTTTTGAGGTTAGAGGCTAAGGTTGAGCACTATGATTGCATAGTGCATAGTCCTGGAAGGAAGGAACTGCAAATTGCATAGTGCCAAGATGTAGGGTTACATATTGAGGATTGATATTGCACAATGCGAAGTTTAGGAGGGTTGGATGAGGCTAGGTTTCCAGTCCTAACAACTAGTGTGGGATCCATGAAATTGGTATTAATAATGACAAGATTTGATTATGATCAAACATTTAGAACACTTGAAGACACAATATAGATCATCCAAAACACATGAGCAACATACTTCCCTCAGTGTGATAGATTTACAATTACTCATGACAAGTGCGACACCAAAGATACACTTTGTGATGATCATGACGAAACTTGTGCGAAAATGCTTGAAACTTTGTGAATGAGTGTGATACATATTTACATGGTAATAACAACTCATTAATGAAAATATTACCCCTTTAAATACACCAAAACTAGCTTTCATGCATTGTGCGAGAATCCACATGCCAAAAGATGACATTTACTATATGAAGAGAAAAGGGGGATCAAAAATTGTGATACACGAATGACAATGAAAGAGACACATGTCATAGAAAATATAACATGAAAATGACACTAATTAAAGTGAAAGAAAAGAAAAGAAATAGTCAAAAGAATGAAGATGATACTCATGAAAACCAAGGTTCGCAAAAGTGACAGTTTGAAAAAATCACCAAAATAGAAGTACAAACATAATTGTTAGAGGCCATTTTTTCACATCCTGTCAATAGGCATACAAACCATATCTATCCACATCTGTGAAAACCTTGTCATCACCTCTACAAAAATCCCTAAACACAAATCTCCCAAATCCCTGATTTTCCTGGTCTGAATGCCTCAAATCAATGATCTTAAGGCCCAAAACACCCTAGACCTTTAGGGACTTGTGTTTACTAGAAGGTTGCTCAGTTATGCACTAACACTAATTAACAGTAGGTTGTCTCTTGTTGCGGGTGTGGTGATTCTAGAAATTCAAGGAAATTAAAAAGAATCTTGAAGTGTCCTCTGTCAGAAGCATCTAGGATTTGTTTCAACCATTTACCTTGGATAAGAACTTTGAATCCTATATGATCCTACCTTGGATATTTCACCTCTTATCCCTTGAGATCATCCTCCCATCAAGAGTGGATCTCAAGCCTATATTTTTAAATGGATAAAAATTCTTAAACTACCACACTCTCCTATAAATTTATGTCCATCGACAACATCGGGGTTGGCTTTTGGAGACTAATCATACCCTCATGCTACTACCTTGAATCTAAGAGAGTCATCATCTTATTGAATTAGGGTGACATTTAGGTGTGCTTTGTGAAAAGGAAGGACAAGTCAACTTGGGGAGATCTCTACAATATCAACTACTATTATTGGTTGTAAATTATGTCATATTCATATTAATACAAAGAGTATATCATTTTCCTATATGTGTTATGTTACATTTACATTCATGTATTTCAAAGCTTTGTTGATCCATTGAATAGAGTAAATGGATAATGCTAAATATATGTTATAGATCTTTGGCTTGTGTTGATTGTATGTGTAGGTTCTAATTATAAAAATTAGAGCTATGAATGGAGCTTAGAGGCTGAGAGGAGAGAAGAGCTTATGATGGATCCCAAATAATTCTCTTTCTGTTATCCAATTTCTCTAAGGGGCTTTATATTCTTTGCTTTATGTTGTTCTAGACTAACACAAACATCTATAGGTGTAGGCTAGAGACGTGTTTCGAAGTCTATAAACACAGGAGTTGTCGTTGTTTTACAATGTTTCATTCTGGGGTTGATATCCCATTCCATGTACATAAGTGTATCAAATTTTTCTCCATGTACCTCCGGGTATATTGGATGGTGCTCCACACATGAAAAATATATGCGATGCTCTCATCCTACATTTATGCATTACACAACACTAACACTGTACCTTCGAGTATATTTTGGAAGTCCACCATAGGTTGCTATCCTCACCATAGGTAACAGAGTCATCTTCCTTGTATACTGTGATACATCGAACACATCATTTGGGGAGATTTCCCGCCCATACGTAAATCCATGGTTCTCCAAGGTTGTATATTGTAGTTCACAATCTTGGTAAACCTTTATGCCTAGTTTACCCTCTTTAATTTTATTTTTGTGTTAATTGTTAAAATTTATTAATACAACGTGGAAGAATACCACCCTACCCTCCATTGTTTGCATAGAATTCAAAATAAGATTCCTCTTCCACCAAAGGCAAATCTTAGATGTCGTTAGAAGCATAAGAAGACACAAACTACCAAATATAGTACTTCAGGAGCTATTACTTTTGGTCCTCCATCTGAGATAGATCCACCATAATCATATTTTCCTACGAGTACTGAGCCCGATATTACCTCTCCATTAGTTGGTGAATTTGACAAAGTCGAAATCGAAGCACCTGAAATCTCATTACCTGAGGTTATTGAACTTGACTATACTAAATTAGATACAACACAACCTGAGGTACCTATTGAGCCCCAGAACTACCTCTCTTCTACATACTTTCCTAAACCTTTTCTCTTCTATTTTCCCATACCAGTGCCTCATAAGCTATCAAAGGTTGTTACATATTGATTTTAGGAGTGCATTTAAGTGATTTTTAAACTATTTCCTTGCATGTGCTATTTGATTTAGATTTTGTTCATCAGCGACGGAATGTAGCCACTTTCCACAGCTAACTCACAATTTCGTAGTTGTTTTCATTGTTCTGTAGGTTACAGGTGTTGGTAGGAGAAACGAGGCACATGGGTAGCTCAGAAATTATCCACACATGGAAGAGGTCCTATTTGTTTAGCCGAATTCACGAAGAAAGACATCGGTCAAAGGATGGTCAACAGAGAGTCCTACGTTAACTAGGACTTTGTTCCAGCACGTGAAAAAGTATGAAACTGTTCTTGGGTTCATGGATCCATTTTTTCCATCTGCAGGCTATCTCCATGATGCAATCTAACATCCACTTTTATTAGATTTATTTTTTATGGAAACCAAGAGGCTAAACTTTCGGATTCTGGCTTGTTCACGTGTCCATTGCTGAAGATTTTTCTCCAAAAGACAATTATCTATTTCCTCTATAAGTATAAGCATTTGCAACTCAAGTAGTTAGTCTTGATGTTGTTGTTTTAGTGTTAGTTTGCTGTCGTAACCAAGAGACATATCCTTTGTTTTATAATACAAAAAATCTGTTTTCTTATGACTGTTTAAAGTGTGGTTTTGAGGTGACAACGTATTAATCCAAGGCTGTGCAGAGGGCCCCTACTGGCTGAGGTTTTGCCTTTCATTTATGTATAGTTTTTCATGCATGTTTTCTTTTATTTCAATTGTACATTTCTCATGATTTGTTTATGGTATTAATCGTTTTACTCCTATACATGTTTTTGCAACATTGTTATACTTTTCACTAACACTGATCAGTGCATTTTAGGATAGGTTATGCTCGAGATTTTTAATATAGTTTTTGCATCAAGTGGTGATTTGAGATTTGCTTCCTCTGCTAAACTTTAGATTTTAATTCCAGTTGTTATGCTTTGATTTCAGTGAGATTTGTTTACTGCTTTTAGCTAGTTTAGATATCAAGTTCTTCATGTTATATGACGATATCTCCAGTGCCTTTAGCTTAACCCTGTTTTAGAAGTTAATTGGCGAGCTATTGGATTATAAGTGAAGTAATTTGATTTTAATTTCATTATCTTGCAAGTAGATAGTCTAGATATCAAGTTCTTCATACTATATGACGATATCTCTGGTGCCTTTAGCTTAACCCCGTTTTAGAAGTTAATGGGCGAGCTATTGGATTATAAGTGAAGTAATTGATTTTGCTTTCATTAGTTTGCAAGTAGATAGTTTAAATGTCATTCTTTCATGTCATATGACAATATTTCCAGTGTCTTTAGCTTAACCCCATTTAGAAGTTAATTAACGAAATATTGGAATTATGGGTGAAATTAGTGACTAGTTTCCAGCTTGTTTATTTTTGGTTTTGAGTGTAGTAGCTTAGATTTTATTTCTATAATTAGATGGACAACAGAGACAATAACCTCATTTTCAATACTTCATCTTTTTCTTGATTTAAGTAGCTGCATGTTTACACTTTTGTTCAAGTTCTGATTTTATAAATAACATGTTTTTGACATCTTTGAAGTGCTAAGTTTGAAAATTACCATAAAAGGCATAAACCTTGTCTTTAATTCTGCATCCATACTTGATCTTTAAAGGTATTCTTGAAACCTTAGACTAGGATTTCTATTTTCATTAAACACTTTAGGAGACCAACAAGAACAAAACCCCCAAAACAAGATAAAAACTGAAAACAATAAAGTAAGAAAGAGGTTGTCTTGCACATATAGTGCGCCACACTTCATCAGTTTACGACTCCCATATTGATAATTAATGTAGCAATTTAGGACACACTAAATTGACTAAATAGTACCTCATTTATCTGCACCTATTACTTCAAGACATTCCTCTTCTCTTCCTCTGTCTTAGAAAGAACCACAAACTGTATATGTTAGACCCGACGGTGAACCACTTCCACCTGGTCTTGTGATTATTGAAGAGATTCCACAGGAAGAGCCTCAACCCTCCTCTCCTTTTTGAGTAGGGGCTCATTTTTATCAGGCCCATCCTTTTGCTTCTCATCATACTCCATCTCAAGCTCCTTTGTTTGGTTCTTTTCATTCTAACTCACCCTTGAGTTTCCGTTGGAAATATTCTTTGGGACAGTTAACCATGACTAAATTTCATTAGAGCAAATTTCAGCCTAAAAGTGGCCTCCTAAGGAAAAATAATAAAATAATAGTTAAAATAATAAAATAAGAGTTATAAATTTTGGAAGGAAAAGAAAAAACTATTTTTTTTGTTTTGTTTTTTAATTGTATTTTTGGTTTATCTCCTTATTGGTTTACTCAAATTTCAAGTGTAGACATTTGTTAGATGCAGAATGAAATTACACATCCAAGGAGTACTCATTATGCATACTTTTGAGAAGACCAACATTGATAAAAGTTTAACATATATTAAAAAAACATGTTCAACACACCTTTTTAATGTATCTTCATTTTTTATCAATGTGGGTCTTCTCAAAAGTATGCATAGTGGGTACTCATTGGATGTGGAATTTCATTCAGCATCCAACAAGTGTCTATACTTGAAATTTGACTAAACCTATAAGGAGATAGTAGACCAATCCTTATGTTAGTGGGTATAAACACTTACAACAACCCAATCCACCTCCTATTGGGAACACTCCCCTTGGGGGCCATTTTCCTTCATATTACCCTTCTCTTTTGGTAGGGGAAAACCTGTTGAAGTGATATTTCCATCTCCTCAAGTTATTTTCCAGTCTCAAATGAGTCCTCCATATTCAAGAATCACTGCTAGCATTTTGAAACCTACCGTGCTCGTACAACCATGTTCGGTTGTGGCTTCATCTTTAGTTTCTCAAATTGTTCCACCTACATCTGAGATCCTTGTTCAACAACCTATATCTCAACCTGTTCAAGCTCAAGTGAATGTGAGGCAACCTTTACAAGCTGCATATTTGACTCAACCTATCCCACCAGTATGTGGAACTTCTCAAGCCTTATATACCAAGCCTCTTCAGGGTAACTTATAATCACAACAGCTTGGTGAGGCCATTCCTGAAATTCAAATGGGTCAAAATGTGTATGGTATAATGCAAGCAAAACCTAACCCACCTTATGTTGGGATGATGCAAAATCCCACATGGATATAATATCAATCGTATCAAGGTATCCCTCAAATGCCTTATAGTCAACAAACCCAAACCCATACATTTCAACCTTTATATGGTTATCCTGGATTTGGGAAACACGGTTATGTGTATACTGGTTATTGAAATCCTCCCTATCTCAAAACACAAATAATTGTTTCTTAGGCCATCCCATATTATTTAGGTTATCCTCCACCCAACCTCAACAGGAAGTTTCCACTTGTAGCAACTTTCAAATTTTTGGATTTAACTAGGTTAACCAATGATCCCATTTCTCATTCTCCTTGGTGGCCGGTTATTCCCATGAAGTTGTCTAGTGATATGCCAAAATTCAATGGAAATCTTGGAGAAGACACATGCACACATGTGATGAATTATCATTTGTGGTGTCCTTTGAATTCTCTCAATGATGAATTTGTTCATTTACGTCTTTTCCAGCGTACGCTCACCGGTATGACAATAAAATGGTATATTGAATTACCATGAGCTTCGTTCAATAATTTCAATGCCTTAGCTACTATATTCCTAACTCATTTCCAATTACCCATCCGATATAAGACTGAAACTAAACTTTTAACCAATTTCAAACAAACTAGTGCCACTTACATCGCTGATGAGATTCATGATTGGTGACCTTGTCGTTGTTTGGTTAAAATGTTTGTTCCTAACTAATTGTTATTTGAATGGTTTATCAAGTCTCAGTTTCCATATATCACATAAGATGCTTCCAAGGGTGGAGTCATGACCAAAGAGCAGGTAATTTCTCATGCCCAATATTTGGATCTCATCTACACCCAATCCATCATGCTTTATGATAAAATACCAAATGCTTTGTGACCTTCCAATACTGTTCCTCAACCTCCTAGTAAATAATCACATGTCGCCGATGGCGTGATTAATTTTTCCAATGAATAATCGATTAGTAATGTTAGACTTTAAGCTTCTGTGGTTGTTTTTCGGTGTAATATGATCTAGATTATCCATAGTATTATATTCATCATGTCGACGTTTCGAACCCTAAAGGGGGTCCATCATCAGGACCAAAAATGATAGACTATGAATGATTGTTCTTTGAGAGAAGAATCCTCCGACAAGCGTATATATAAACCTAATTAATCCTAAATAGTGAAAGCCGACTTAACCTACATATATTAATTTAATATTTATTATTATTTTTATTAATTTCAGTTTTAATTTATTTACATTTTAATTATTTATTTTAATTAATTATTCTAAATATAATTATGTTTAATAATTAATTATTAATTCTTCAATAGAAATAATATAACTATTAATTGTTTAGTTAATTAAATTAATAAATTAATTGATTAATTAATAATCAATCACTATAATTTAATTAATTTATAATTTTCGTTTTGATGATTTTTATATTTCTTTTTCCTTTTTTCTTTTTATGTTAATTGATTTTAATTAATAAACCATAAGTATCTAAATAGAAATAATATCTATTAATTTATTTAATCACAAATTAATAATTAATTAATTAATATAATTGATTTTTATTAATTTTTCCAATGTTAATTAATAAAACTAATTCACTGTAATCTATGGTCAGTTAGATAAATTTATTTTGTTAATATTGTTATTATTCATTTAATTAATTAATATTTTATTTGTATTTTTTATTTTGGGGAGAAACCAGTGTACTAAGCTACAAAAGATTTGGAGGGATTTATTTGTTTAATGAGGGGAAGCCAATTTCCACTAATTTCACTCCCATTGTCCCTGTTGAGGTTCTGAGGAAATTTCATGATTTCGATGGCCTCTTTGATTTTCCTCTTTTGATAATGATCCTCTCTTGCAATGATTTTCACGTCTTGTAAACAAACATGATGTTTGGTTTTGGATGAGTGTTCTGCAAGGGCTGATGTATGGGATATCCCATTCTTAATATCAACTCCGTGCTCTTTAAGTCTTGTTTTCAGAGATCGTCCTGTTTCCCCGATATAACTCTTGCCTCATGAGCAATCAATCTTATACACACCCTTGAGTTGTTGATGATCTATGTTATCCTTGACTGATCTCATCATTTGCCTAATTGTTCTAAATGTTGTAAACTGAGTGTTTATGTCCTTCTTTTAATTTTTTTTTGCAATCTTATGCATAATCCCTTGAATGAATGGGAGGTAAACTTTCCCACAATTTTCTTTCCCGTTTTCCCCAAGATCCCTAGAGAGGACCTTATCCTGAGCTCTTTTTATAGCTTTCTTAATACTAAGTATCCTATGCTCTTGAAAATAGAGGTTAAGCGTTTAAGTTCTTCATTTAGGTGACTAGGGTCAGAAATTATGAGAGCCCTAACAGGCATAGTGTTTAAGATGCCAAATTTTTGTGATGGATGATGGTATGAGTCAACATGTAGATAGCTATCCGTATGTGTTTTCTAGCTAGTTGATTAGTAAACCATCTAGTTCAACTCTTGTTGTGTCCACTCAAAGCCTTCGTTCCACTTCTATGACTTCTAATTCCAATATCAATGTCATTCAATATTCTAAAGGAAAATATCAATAACCAGGAAATAAAAAGAAAGGAAAAGGTAAAAAGAAGAACAATAACCCTCTACAAGATAAACGAAACAATCAGTATTATGAAGAAAAGTGGAAACCTCATTACCCATTTTTGATTTGTAATGAAGATAATTTCACTCATGATTGTCCACATTAGGCATAAGTGAATCAATTACTTAAATCATCCACTACACCTGTTGTGTTGATAGATTCGTTTTCAAATTAGGAGACCAATATTGTTGCCCAGGATCTTGCTTCCTCTAACTCAACTTTGATGCTTTCATCTAATAAGCCAAAAAATGGTGTTATGGTGGCCATGTAAAGTTAATACTATGGTAATGCGAATCCATTGAATGGTAAGGCTACTGATCATCCTACTAGTTTGACTACATCTCCGTCGGATCCTACTCCAAATGTCGTATCTAATGAGTTAATTATTAAGCCTCCCAAAGGAATTATCCATAAATCCACATTTAAAACTTGCATAAGAACCTCTCAAAATTATAACATAGTTGAGGATTTGACCCATGATCCTTCAACTATGTCGATTCTTGAGGTGTTGTAAAATTTCCCCACCCAAAAGAAGGCTTTTCTATTGGAAATCGGATGTATTGATCCCTCATATTCCAACCTAGTAGTTTTTAACCGTGGGAACCATACACCTTAACTTTTGGCACAATTAAATTTCATGATCTATGTTGTTGTTCATCGTAAGAATATCCATTGTTTCACTGTGGACAAGGGAGCCCCAACCTGTATTATGTCCATATCTTGTTGGAATGCCATTGGTTCTCCCTAATTAAGTCAGTCATCGACCACTTTGAAGGGTTTTGATGGAAAATTCTATAAACCTTGTGGAAATGTGAATTCTCTACAAGTAGAATTAGGTGGAAAGACCGCATTAGTAGAATTCGAAGTTATTGATAGATTGCTAGAATATAATCTTCTACTCGGTCTTACGTGGGTCTGTTCTATGGTTGTTTTTCTTTAGTCATATTTTAGAATGACCACTTTTCCTAATAAAAGCGATATAGTGGCCATTGATCATATCACTTTCTTTTCCACCAATTCTTGATTTAATGGAAGCATCCCTATGGTGGGGAAATCCCTCACCAGTATTAGCATGTCAAGGTTGGACTGATTAAGGATTCCTCTCTGATGGGAAACTTTTTTCTTCCTCCTTTGCTTCTTGATAACCATACTTTGGTTGCCTATCTCAACATGATATATTCTTGTACTACTCCAGAAGATCCTTGGATAGTACTAGATGAATCTAATCTTGACATTTTTGGTGACTCTATGTCGCTCAATCCCACTGAGCTTGACTATGAAGCCATATATTCAACCTATACGACGCACTCAACCCTCTTCTCGTTGATCAATTGGGTTGACTGTTTCATATATTATGACACATCCTCTGATTCTTTCTCTCGTATATTTACTACCGATGGAGAGCATCATGGAGATCATGATGCCAGATGATGCACCATGGGATGATCATCATCATTCCTACTTGCTAGATTCCTTCAAGGATAATCTTTTTGAACTATATCAACCCAATATCATTGAGTTGTCCACAAATTTTGTTTCCAACCATGGTGTTGATTTTGAGAAGAACTTGTCAAACATTGAAGAGACTATCCCTTTCGACATTTTGATCAAAACCGACATTATCGAGAATCTACATATCTGTGTGTCTTTCACTCACGATAAGATCAAGAATTATAAAGCCCTATTCCAGGAGTTTAGAGATGTTTTCACCTAGTCTTATGAGGAAATTCTAGGTATGTTGGCTTGAGGGGGCTTGGACCTAGGTTCAGAGTTAGCTGCACTAACTAGAAAAACCCTACACTACCAGCCCTTTTGGAAACAACCTGCATAACTTAGGTTGTAGTCTCACTTGAGGTAGTGTTAGGGGATGCTAGACCCAGGTTTTTGCATCCAAAGGACTATGTGATGTTCTTCTATTAAATTTAAGGTTTTATCCCAACCTTTGCGAACCCTAACCGTAAAATCCTGGAATTTAAAACAACTAACAGTTAGTAGATCTAAACCCTTCGCCGATTGTGCTAAACATTCATAACATCATGTAAATAAACATATCTACTTCTTCACACATCTATTAAGTATTCTTCCATATTAATTGCATTCAACATATCAGAAACACAGTAAATTCAGAGATAAACAATAATACATAGATGCACAAATAATTCCTCAAAACAAGCCTTTATTATACTTAGTTCTTCAATCATAGTCCTTTCCAAACCTGCACACACAACTTCAGGGGCCTGCGCACTCAGTTGTGGACTTACCAATGTCTCTGTGCACACAACTGCATGAGTCTTCCCCTTTTCCTAAGTACATAATAGACCCAAATATTGCACTACTATGCTCTTTCTTACATTAGATCATGCCTTATGACTCTTATATGAATTCCTTTTATAACATTCTTCATTAAAATAACATGGTTTGCAAACCATGGGCGGGTCACAAAACAACTTGACTCTTAACAAAACAAGGGGCTTTGACCTTCTTAAATCCCCTTTGACTTTTATCCACCTGCGCTAATTGCACTCCGCTCCTTAAAATGCAGAGACTTTACTATATTTAACAAAACTTTTCAAATTTTGACCCCAGGGGACCCTATACCAATAGGCCCCCAACACAAAGTTGTGACTCGTCCTAAGTCACTCTGCTCGTGCTGCCTCAATCTTTTCTTGCAGACTGCTGAAATTTGTCTTCAATGCTTGAAGTTTTGTTGTTCCCTATGTAGCGGCCTAGTGAACCTCTTCGACCAATTTTTCTGTGGTTGTACCTTTGACTACAAGGCCCATGGTTCTCTATCTCTACTACAAAGCCGTCAACTTGCTTTGGATTATCTGTGATAGTTGGCTTACCTCATCGACCTGTGGATGCATCTACGAGGAGATAATGGAAGCCTGTCGATGCAACTCATCAATCTGGGTCTAGATGAACTTTCCTTCCTAAAGTTTGGTGAACCTTTGAACAGGTGCTAAGGTCTGCACTGTCACCCTGTTGGGCGTGGGATCCCCAAAGGGAAGTTTTGGGGCTTAGAGCCCAGATTTTGGTCAAAAGTTGTAACCCTGATGTAAATAATCTGCATTCTATGGGCACGGAGTGCGTAGTTTGTAAAAGAGTCACAGTGTTGTCCGCCCTCAATTTTGTAATGTAATGTCGGATGTAGAGATCTAGGCATGGTCCTCGGACCATGGGATTGTATAAATAGAGCGAGGCTCTAAGTATTTAAGATGATCAATCAATCAAGAATAATGGAAAAGATGAAGAGTTGAGTCATATCTGAAGTGTAAAGTCTAGTTTTGGGTCGTAGAGTAGGAGAAGGCTCTACAAATGAGTGCGCGAACCCCTGCAGCTGAGTGTGTGGATCGAGTCGAGTCTGTAACAATTGGAGCATTAATAAAGAGAAGTTTCTTATCCATTCTGCGTATTTATTTTTTGTTTTATGCATTTGTTACATTGAATATACATTACACTTTTAATGCTTATATGATGCGTGAATATATAAGACTGTATTGATTAAGTGAATACAAGATATAATATGTGTTTACACAAAGTTGCCTAACACTGTAAGAATATGAGTAAGATTCACGGTGTATATTAGGGAAATAGTGCAGTTCGTTGCCATAGCAGTGCAAAAGCATCTTAGCCTGATCTGAAATCACTCGTGAATGATCTCAGTTAATTAATGAAGGTATTATAGACTCAAATGCTGGGGTGTGCTTATGTTATCTTATGCAACGGATTGATAAGATTGTGAAATACACAAACACTGAAACAGTAAGAGAACATAGTAAGCAAACACATAAAACAATAAATTTAATAAGGAGTTCGCCCAATCCTCCTGGGCTATGTCTCCTGGTCTAGCTTTCAGTGGTGGTCTTTCAAAGTTTACAACAGTGAGCTCAAATTGAGTGTCACTTAATAGATAATGATCAGTAGGACTGTACTTGGATTCCCCAAGTCTCTAGAGTACACATAATCCCCTTACTGAATCTCGACCTCAACTGGTCTCAGTGGTATGAGTTTGGTACTCAATAACTAACAAGTATACACAGAGGAGTTGTTTGAACCTCTCAAGCCTTTTCTGGAGTTCACAGACTCTCGGACTCTCTCTGTCCCTGTTTGCTCGATGCTCCCTTTGCTCTACAGGTCAGCTCGGCTTCTTTGTTCTCTACAATTTTTTGCTTCTCTCTCTCTTTGCTCTCTTTTACTGCTTCTTCTCCTTTTTCGCTTTCTCTGTCTATTCGTGGCTTAAAGCCAATCTACTCCCTGACCATTTTTTTCTGCTTCTCGGCTCTCTGGATCTCTTACCTCTGTTTGTTGGAATGCCCCTACTCTACATCATCATCATTGTAATGCTTCATAGAGAGGTGGCCACCTATTTCCTCACGAGTTGAATGTCAGTTCTCTTTGAATCGTTATTTTCGTTGCTCCAAGATTGCCTGCAAAACTGTTCCCTTTGCAAACTCATCGGTCATGACGGATCTCAAATATTATCTGCCTTAGCCTATTTCCCTGTCGAATCTGGTCATCCATCAGATTGCTTCTCTGCCGTTGAACTGGGTCCTCTAGATCCAACGGTCTCCGTCCATATCACACGAGTAAGTAGCATGACCTTTACCCACACGGTGAGAGTGGTTTTCTCTCTCATCCGTTGGACACGTTTCACCCATTGTATGGAATTGCGCGGGACTTGGCCGAACCCACTTACTGCTTGAGGGCCTTCTGATATCCTGCCAGTTTTAGCACAGGGCCCGCCTTCTGATAGAATTAGTGATTTCCGTGCAGTTCTATGATTTTCCCCATGACCAAGTGCTCAGGACTTTCCTTCACTGAGGGGGACGCCCTGTTTAGCACTAACCGCGTATCAAAAATTGCCTCTATTTTTGGATTTGACTTCCCATTTTGCCAGTTTGCGCCAGCACACGGTTACCATGGGCCAACGGTTTGCGCTCTTTGATCGAGGGTCCTTGTTGCTCCGTGCTGACCACAAATTGCCATTGTTCAGAGGTTATTTCTGATAAGCTCGACATCCATAGCAGTTTGAGACTTTGGTATGAGTTTTACAGAGTTCAGGAAACTTTTAAGAGTGTTTGAGGATCCAGTTCGGATCACAGCCTTCCCACTAAAAAAATGCTTTTGGACTACCAAAAGTTGGTTTTCAAGCATCGACTAAGTGAGGGTATAGCTGTCTCACTTGTCTAATCTCTATCCATTTTGCATTGCTTGGCTTTGAATCCTTGAGTCCAATCCTAAGGTACTCAACATCTCCACTGCGCTTTGTCCCTCACCTTCCTGTCCAGAACTGTATCTTCCTGCAATTCATTGAGATATTCAGGTAACAGATCATCAATAGAAGGAAATTGACTCTACTCTTCGAGATCTTCAATTAATGAAGGTTCAAATAGTCTCAAGCTGTCTGCATTAATGACTGAGTAGATGTGCATGTAAGTTGGTAAATCAAGGTGAAAAGCATTCTCACCAATGTTCTCGAGTATCTTGAAAGGTCCATACCTTATTGGCTTTAGCTTTTTACCTTCACCTTGCATTCTGTCCTTGCTGATATAATACCAGACTTGATCACCAACTTGGAAACTATGCTCCACCTGATGCTTGTCATGCCTTGCCTTGTATTTGGCTTGGCTCTTTTCTAGCTATTCTTGTACTGCCTGGTGAATCTCTTGGATTTGTTCAATGAACTTGGTTTCCTTGTCCAAATCACCGTGTCCATCAATTGCTATGTCTTTACCAAAGACAAAATCCAAGGGAGACCTTCGTGTGAAACCAAAGCAGGTCTCAAAAGGAGATCTCTGTGTAGAAGAATGTTTTTCTCAGTTGTAAGCATGCTGCACATAACACAAATGTTCATCCCAAAGTTTGGGATTCTTGCTGCAATACCCTCTGAGCAACTGGATCACTATCATGTTGAATACTTCTATCTGGCCATCTATTTGTAGATGAAAGGCTGTGCTTTTCTTTAGTTTGGTGTCCATCAATTTCCACAGACTCGACCAAAACTTCCCAACAAATCGGGTGTCTCGATCAGATACAGTGGAAGTGGGTAATCCAAAATGAACCCATACATGATGAAAGAACAACTTTGTAGTTTGTTCAACTATAATCTGTTTATTAAAAGGTATCAAAATACACATTTTTCTGAACCTATCCACAACAACATACAAATAGCCATGACCTTTCCTAGATTTTGGTAGTCCTCCAACAAAGTCCAGGGAAACAATTTCCCAAGGATGAGAAGGAACTGACAGTGGAGTGTATAAGCCTAGTTTTCTATTGTTGGGCTTCCTTTTAGCACACATGGTACACCCTCTTACATATCTAGAAACTGTCTCATTCATTTTTGGCCAATAACAAAATATTTGCAGCCGTGCAACCCTTTTACTTACACCAAAGTGACCTGATATTAGAGAAGCGTCTGCTTCCTGAATCATCTTTACTCTTTCAGTTTGTGGAATGAATAGCTTCCCAGAATGATAAAAGAGTTGGTCCTTAATGTGATAATCTAATTCTTCTACTCGTTTTCCTTGACTTAAAGTTGCATATACATCTCTAAAATCTATATCTTGACCATATTGTTCAATGTAGCTCTCATGCAATACTGAATTATGCTTAAGTATAGTGGATGCATTTATAATAGGTCTATATAACATATCCACAACTTTATTGTGTATTCCATTTTTATATCTGATGACTGAATGAAACTGTTGTAGAAAACCCTTCAATTTGTAGTGTCTTGATTGCTGCAACTTAGTTTGGGAGTGTAGATATTGAAGTGGTTGATGATCAGTATGTATAACTTCCTCCTTGCCCATTAAGTAATGTTTCCACTTTCTCACACTCTGTACTAATGCATACAATTCTTTATCATATGTTGGATGGTTAACTACTGTAGAATTAAATGTCTCAAAATGATAACATATGGGTTTACCGTGCTGTACCAACACTGCTCCCATGGCATAGTCATTGGCATCTGTTTGGATCTCAAATGGTCTTTGAAGATTAGGTAGTGATAGTACTGTTTGCCTCCCCACTGAAACAAATTTTTCAATCCTGTTAAAGCATGTAAGGGAGCTGCAATTAGGGAAAAATTAGAAATGAACTTTCTCCAATATTGTGTTGCTCCTAAGAGGCTTCTAACTTCTGTAGCAGATTTGGGTTTAGGCCAGTTTACAATGACTTCCACCTTAGAGGGATCTATCTTCAATTCACCACCCCCTACTATATGTCCCAAATAATTCAAAGATGTTTTGCCAAATTCACATTTTGAGATTTTAACATAAATTTTTTCTCTTCTCAAAACTTCTATGTCTGCTTAACATGATTTAAATGTTCTTCCCACATTTTGCTAAATATAAGAATGTCATCCAGGTATACAATAATAAAATCATCAAGAAAAGGTTTGAGAACATCATTCATTACTCTCATGAAAGTAGTAGAAGAATTAGTTAAGCCAAAAGGCATAACCAACCACTCATACAATCCCTGCTTTGTTCTGAAAGCAGTCTTCCATGCATCTTTCTCTGTAACTCTAACCTAATGATAGCCACTATGCAAGTCTAACTTGGAAAAATAAACAACTTCTTTTAACTGATCTAATAGATCATCTATGTGAGGAAGGGGATAACGATTTTTTATCATTATCTTATTCAGTGCTCGATAATCAATGCACATTCTCCACGAGCCATTTTTCTTTTTCACCAAAACGATTGGAGACCCACATGGTGATGTGCTAGGTCTGATGAACCCTTTCTCAAGCAGCTCCTGTACCTGCTTCTTGATTTCTTCATTCTCTAAAGCAGACGACCTATACATTTCGATGTTAGGCAATAGAGCATCTTTCTGCAAATTAATATCATGCACTATTTCCTTTTTTGGTGGCCGACCTTTAGGTTCTTGAAACAATGCATCATATTTTGAAACAACTTTTTCTAAATCAGCTTGCTATTTAGCATCACAACCCTCAAATACATTGGTTTTATCAGGTTTCTTTTCCTTTATAACCATCAGAAAAATTGTTTGCATGAATTTACAATTCTTTTCATCTACCCTTAATTTATGAGAGTATAATTATTCTTGAGCTTATGAGTTGTTACAATATATTCGATTCCATCTTTAATGAGTAGATACTTGTTCTCAGCTCTATAGAAAATACTTTTCTATCATACAAGTAAGGACTTCCTAAAACAATTCCACATATATCCAAAGGAACTATATCTAACTCAACCTCATCTACAAATGCTAACCCAAAAGAAAACTTAAGTTTACATTGTCTAGTCACTTGTAGCTTCGCTTTATCACATAGCCAACCTAATGGATATGGTTTCTTGTGAGGTGTGGTTAGTAATCCCAACTTCTTTACAATTGCTTCAGAAATTAAATTTACTTGTGAGCCACTACCAAACAAAGTATAAATCTTTTGATGATTGGAAATAACTCGAATATGAAAAAGCTTATGTCTTTTTCTCTCATTTTCTTCATTATCAGTAGATTGTGCAGAATTACTAGTAGGTGCTTCAAAATTTTTACCTTTTATACCCGTGGCTATGATTGTTGCTACATCTCCTGAGTCTGACCCCAAATCCTTTTGAATAGCTCTAGCAGTCTTCTTCTTCTTGCCCTCGAACTTCTTAGGTTTAAGCTCTGGATGCAGAATCCAGCAGTGTTCATCATCATGCCCATCCTTCTTATAGTGAGTGCATGAGGACATGTTTTTTGTACAGTGTTTGTCTTCCTCACTTTCCATTTCTGTTTTCTTTTCTCCTTATTTTTGCTTGCAGTGGTTTTGGATGATCCCCCAACTTCTGGGTTCCCATTCTTTCCTCTAGCTTCTAGATGCGTAGCCTGAACGGATACCTCATCTATGCTAGTGGGATTGAACATGAGGATAGCGTGTCTCATGTAGCTGTGTAGACCACCTATATACTTCAACAAAGTCTCAGGTGAGTCTAAAGAAATTCCTAGAATCAAAGCTCTTTTCCTAAATTCTTGGGTGTAACCTTGTACACTTTGCCCTTTTAGTTGTCGAAGAGTTTGCCAACTCATCATGGCTTGCTGCATGTAGGCTAGTGGATAGAATTGCTTCTTAATTGCATAAACAAATTCACTCCAGACAGAAAGAATCTTACCATGTTTCTTCATGTCAGCTTGTGTCCTGCCTTCCCACCATACCAAGGCAGTGCCTCCAAGGCGTAGGCTGGCCAGCTGAATCTTACTCTTGTCTGAGTCGATGCTCTGCACTCTGCAATAAACATCAATTTGTCTGATCCAACTATTCAGTTTCTCTGCATTCAAATCTCCATCATATATTGGTAAATCAAATTTAACATCTAATTTAATCAAAGATGTCTTGTTTTTATTTTCAGGGCTATTAGGAGGCGTGAGAAATTTTTCTTCTTTCCCTTTGCCTTTAGAGTGGTCATGGAGGGTAGATTCTTCTAATCCTTTGTCTTGTTTGGAGTTTGATGAATCTTCATCTCTATTTTTCTTAAATTCCCTATACATTTCCTCCACCATGGATCTCAAGATCATAAAACTATCCATGAACTGGGGGTCTGATTCCAAGGGATTTTCTTCTGACATTTTCCTCTTAGAATAGACTCTTCCAATTTCCCGGTTAGTTTTAGCCAATTCTCCTTATCCTAGTTCAAGCTTTGATCTAGTTAGCCTTCAACAACAAAATCCAGCACAAGCTTGTCTAACCTTAGTAACCTAGAGCTCTGATACCACTTGATTTGGAATTTATCCAGGATAAAGAATTAAAGTTATTACAAACTCATGTGCATGGATGTGGCTATGTTACTTATGCAATGGATCGATAAGATTGCTAGAATACATAGACACTGAGGCAATTCCAAGAAAACATAACAGTCAAACATGTAAACAAAACAAGTTTAATAAGGAGTTCACCCAATGCTCCTAGGCTATGTCTCCTAGTCCAGCCTTTCAGTGGTGGCCTCTCTATTATGTTTCCAAGCAGATTTTTTACAACAGTGAGCTCGATTCGAGACTCACTAAACAGAATGAAGTCAGTAGGAATGGAGTGCACAGACTCTCCTTACTGAAACTCGACCTCTAAGGGTCACAGTAGTATGACAAGCCTATGCCGAGGAGTTTGCTTGAACCTCTCAAGCATTCAATGGAGTACACAGACTCTCTGACTCTCTCTGGCTCTGTTTGGCTCAATGCTGCCTTTAGGTCAACTCGGCTTCTACTCTCTGTTCTCTGCTATTAGATTTCTACGCCTCTTCACTGTCTGCCTCTCTGTTCTCCGCTATGGCGCCTCTGTCAGTTCATGGCTTTAAAGCCAGTCTATTCTTTGACTGCACGTTTCCACTTCTCGGCCTTCTAGTTTCCTTTCCTCTGTCCAATCGAATTCCTCTGCTCTGCGTCATCATCACTAGGTAACGCCTTGCAGGGAGATGGCCACTTGTTTGCTCACGAACTGGGTGTCAAATTCCCTGAATCATATTTGAATGGTCGTTAAATCTGTTGCTTCAAGATCGCCCGCGAACACGAACCGTTTTCCAACTCATCATCCACATCAGACTTCAAATCCCCTGTCATCTTTCTTTTTAACCTGTCAAATCCGGTCAGTCATCATGACACATCTATGCCGTTGATCTAGACCCCCCAGATCCTACAGTTGTCCTTCATATCGGGCGGACAAGTCGCACGACGTTTACCTGTCCGATGCGGGCGGTTTTCTCTCTCTTCTACCGGACGTGTGTTGCTTGATGTGTGGCACCGGGCGGGACTCAGTCAAAACCGCTTACCACCTCGAGGCCTTCCGATATTCTGTCAGTTTTGGGGAATCCCATGCTATGGAACCGAAACAGTTACTTTTCTGTTTTTCATAGCGATTTCAGGTCCGGGCGCTTCGGGGCTTTCCTTCACTGAAGGGGACGCCCTGCGATATGCGATTAGCGTTAATCGCATATCAAAATCCACCTCTGTTTCCCAAATTAGCCTCTGGTTTTGCCAATTTGCGCCAGTGCGTGTTACCATGGGCCAACGGTCTGCGTGCTTGACCGAGGGTCCTTGTTGCTCCGCTTTGGCCACAACTACAATTGTTACGAGGATTCCTTCTGATAGCTTCGATCTTTTCTAAGACTTGAATCTTTTAGCATAATTTAAAACAGTCATGAAAACTTAGAGAGTTTCTTGGATCTAATTCGGATCAAGTACGAATCTTGTTGAATGTGTGTTGTTGTATTAATTCATCATTGCTAACTTGTGAACTATTCAATTATGTTATGATGTGATTATGCTTGTGTGTTCCTTTCAAGTTGCGTACTATTACAGGATTTTAAGGGGCTCACTAATTTTCCCTTCCGTGTGGAAGAACCTTTGTGCATTTCACTTGACTCTTCACAAGGTCACACACTTGTTCTCACCAAAGTCACTATACATCACTCTATGCGTAATTGCAACCAAGGAATATCATTAGCACCAACTGCATCAGAAACCGAGAATTTTGTGAGAGCCTTGGCTTCTCTGTAATGTAGAGGAAGTATGTTTCTTTGGAGGAGAAGGTGATGTTGACTTCACGTTACACTATTGGGGCTAGTGGTCCGCCATTGGTGTATGTATGATTGGAAATTTCACTTAATAAATGCTCAGAGCCAACATGTTTTCATGCATATGTCGTAAATGTAGTAGGACTATTCTTGTTATGTTTGCAATGCGTGCTATTTAACGTGCACTTATGATTATGAACTATTTTGTTTTCATTGGTACAAATATTGTTGAATGCGTATTGTTGTATTAATTCATCACCGTTAACTTTTGAACTATTTCACATATTATCTTGTGATGTCATTATGCTTGTGTGGTCCTTTCGAGTTGCGTACTATTATAGGCTTTTAAGGGGCTCACTTATTTTCCCTTCCGCATGGCAGAACCTTCATGCATTGCAATTGACTCTCTGTAGAGTCACACACTTGTTCTCACCAAAGTCACTATACATCACTCTCTGTGTAATTGTAGCCAAGGCATATCATTAGCACCCACATTATCGGCAATTGGGTTGTATTACCAGATGGGACTACTACACCAAATGGTGTGAGGTCTAATTGGGACTTCATATTGGGGAGATCTGATGAATGTTGGCAGGTCCAATACTGTCAACATTTCTGGCACTAGAAGGAGGCCCAAATGACAAGTTGAGCCCATGAAGAATGTTTGAACTTTCCATACTCATTAATGGCTTCCTCTCATATCTTAGCCCTGACATGTTTTTCTAAAACCTTAAAACTAAAAGTGTCGACAGAAATAATTAATGACTTGTCAAATCTTAAATTCAATGGTATGGGTGATAAACCCTTCTTTGAGCACAACTCTTGTTTTCTTGAATTTTTCACGAAGCACAATATTCATTGCGAGGAAGATTCTTGCAGGTTGTTCACTCTTACGTTCAAAGGGCGCGTAAGGGAATGATGTTACACATTGCCTGTCACTTCCATACACT
This sequence comes from Pinus taeda, assembly GCA_000404065.3. Taxonomy (NCBI): domain Eukaryota; kingdom Viridiplantae; phylum Streptophyta; class Pinopsida; order Pinales; family Pinaceae; genus Pinus; species Pinus taeda. Next base: position 54,186 of record APFE030635533.1, read on the forward strand.
CTTTCAAACATCTTTCCATAGAATTTTACCGTGCATTTGATAGGTATGATTACAAATATGTGTTCAAGAAAAATATGTGATTGCGAAAATTACCTGATGAATCTCTTGATGATTTCCACGATCATTTCATTCATTTTTGTATTGAATTTTCTGAAGATGATGTTGATTTGCCTTTAATGAAAGAGATATTTGAATTTCTTGTTCACATTTAGATGAATCGCATGAATATGAATCTTTCTAATTCCTCCCAACATACCTCATTATTAGAGCTTCTAAATTTGTGATGGACGAGGTTGATGTACCAAGTAACTCTCTGTCTCCGTCTAATCAAACAACTCTAGTTCTGTATGCTGAGGTGAGACAACTTGAGAATTCGTCTGTTGATTTAATACCATCTTCTCTCACCCCACATACTCATAATTTTAGTGCAAGTTTGGACTGTGAATCTAATGTTTGCAATGAATTTTTATCTCCTCATCCTCCATCCTTTGGTTCCTTTGGTCCTCTAGATTGTGAGTTATTGTGTTCACCCATTTCCAATGTTTCTTTGGATGTTCATGAGCATCAAGTTCAAGATGGAATTGGTGTTGCACAGAAAACTTGCGATATCATTTACAATGACTATGTGTGGGATTCCACATCTGAACAAGAATCTGTGATGAAGGATGACTTTTCTCCTTATGCACCTCTCCCCCATTTTCCTGACATTTTTTGTGATTCTGTCACTCCTATTAAATCTGGCGAAAATTTAGTTTCTGGTGATATTATTACTTTCGATCATTTTCAAAACTCATGGAATGTTATTTTTTCATCCGAATGCAAAGAGAAAAAACCTTCTTTTATAAATCTCCCAAATCTATCATCTCATCATTGTGAAGAATTAGAGGGTGAAATTTCTTGTTTTCCATCTTCCCCTCTTTATGATTCGTCAAATCATGAGGATGCCTCTGTTTTTTATCTTTAACTTTCTCATCATGGTTGTCGTGATCTTTTCACGCATTTATCCGATCACAATTCTGATTTTTCCGTTGTTGGTTTTTCTAAGCCACTGGTCTTCGATGATCTGTCTTCTGATGATTTGGAACTTCAGCAAGCTGTCGAGGCACTTCAACCCGAGCTGATGGTTATGTTAGATTCTCGCAGTCTTGAGATTAGTTCCAATTCTGATCAGAACAGTGATGTATCTCTCAAGGCTCCTCATCACTCTGCCGCACACATTGAAAATCAATCTCTCTCATAATTTCGCATCCTCCATTTGCATTATATGATCCTATCGCTCAGTCATTGGAGGAGTCATACTTTGCAAGCATGGTTGCAAAACGAAAGTTTTCTCCTTTCTTTATGTTCGCCCATTTTCACAGTTCAAAAGTTTTTTGTTTCTTATCATCAAGTCACAGTGTGTCTAAACATCATAATGCATCCACAAATTGCCTAGCATGTGAATTTCTTTCATACTTTTTTGCATGCATTTTCAAATTTCGAATGTCTAGATATACATTGTCTTCTCTTTATTTTTTATGTTTACTGTTGAATACATTTTTTGACATGCATTCCCTCGCTTACATAGGCCATCAAATGCACTAGTGGCTACATTGGAAATATCATTTTATGTAGGTCTGGCCTATTCTCTGTTAGTTTCGGAGTAGTAGTTTCTTTTTGTCATGTCCCTTCCTAAATTAATTTGGAACAAGATTAATTATTATATTATGGGGCCAATTTTGGAGATAGTAGGTCCCATTCGATCTTATTAGGATATTATACTTAGGAAAAGTTATTTTTTGTGTGGTTAAGATACACATTGGGGGCACCCACATTAAGGAAATATTCACTCCCTAGTTTGATTTGCATGGAGGTGGTTAAGTTTTGTGTGGATATGTGTAAATGAGGGCCCATGATGGAGGTAGAATTGGACGGAAAAGTTCTCCAAGAAATCTATATAAGGAAGGAAGATCTCCTCATTTCATTCATCTTTTGGCATATCGATTTATCTCTGGTTGCTCGAGTTGCTTAGCCGATTCACTTGTTGTTCAACACGTGTTAATCAAGTGAAGAGCTCACCCTTTCTTTGGGGGACTTCGAGTGCCAACCTAGGAAGGTTTTTCTTCATTCTTCAAGATGAGGATCTCATTGTGATTTCTAATAGTTGCATTCATCTCCAAGTGGTGCGTATCACTGGAGGACACAGCAAAGAGGAGGTTGAGTTTCCTTGTGGTGTCTTGCAGTGGATTTTGGTTGAGATATTTTCCGAAGAGGAGGCATAGGAGGTTTTTTGTCATTTTTGAGAGTTTGGGAGTTGGAGGAGTGTGCTTCTTTGCAGAGTGACTTTCGCACTAACTGGTCCAGCGCAAAGGCAACACTTGGTGCTCATGTGGCCTGGGTAGAATATCAATCTTTGAGGCTGAACTTTTTCGTGGAGGTTAAGGGAAATATTTGGAGAGGAGATTGCTTCATTTCCAGAGCTTGGAGGAGGTTTTCATTGGTGTTCCTTGTAGGTCATATTTCTTGAGCAGTTTGGAGGGCGTAGGGCATATCGGTGGCTGAATTTGAGAGGTTGGATTCAGGCCAAACCCTTTCAGGATTATTGTGGGTTTTTTTCCAAGGATATTGGGGCTAAAGTTTTGGGATTTTCTGAGCACCAGAGACAGGGTTTCTTGCAGTTCCTTTCCAGCCATCAATGTATTCTGGGGGATAACGCAGAGCATTAGAGGAGTAGTCATTTTCCCTATTTGAGATTATTGTTTATCGCCTGGTTTCTGTCAATATTTCCCTCGAGGCAAGCCCAGGTTCATTTCTCCATACTATTGTACTTGCTCCATTTCATTAATAAAATGGCTCAATTGGTTCTCAATTATGGAGTTCATTGAGAATTTGTTGATTTTTTTACTTTTTCTATGTTATAAATCAATTTTTCTTTGCATATCATTGTTTATATAATTTTGGAAAATTACAATGGTATGAGAGCTTAGATTTTGGCTTCGCCATGGGAAAAATTTCCTATGAGTGAGGAGGACCGACAGAATATTACTTACAGTTGGCAGAGGTACTGGAGCAGGGAAAGGGAGTTGGAGATTACTCCAGACATGGACAATTGTAGGAAGAATGTGGTAGCAGAAGATATGGGTGAGCCCAAGAGTAGGGAAATGATGGATTTCAACAGTCTCTTGAAGGCTTTGAGTGATTTGGTGAAAGGGCAAAAGGAGATGTTGGACGAGATCAAGATGTAGAACCGGGACTGGAGCACTCACCAAGAGTTTGTAATTGGAGAGACTTCAAGGGCCTCTAAACAGTTCGATCATCTTTCACCTACTACACAATAGCCATCCTCGAGTGAGACGACTTGGGTTACTTTACCTTCTTTATACCCTTGGTACAGGGTGAAACTGGTGGAGGAGAGGATCCATCATTGCTTGGGGGGTATTTCCGGGAGTGGAAGTCCATGGGGGCCAACTTCAGATAGGCTCTAACGTTTAGAGACTTTTGCAAGCTCAAACAAAATGAAAAGGGGAAGGACTATGGCACACAGAACTATGAGTTACATCACTTTATTGGGTAAATGTATTTTCCTACCTATGATGGAACTACCAAGTGCACGACACGTGCTTGGGTAGAGAAGTTGGACACATACTTCCAGTTGAATCAGATGGCAGAGGTAAAGGCCATCAAGATGGCCACATTGCACCTGGAGAGGGAGGCACACGATTGGTGGTTTCATGGTTTGTCCACTCTGGGGCATGCCAGCGTGACCTCCTGTAAGGACTTCATGTGGAGAGTAGTGGAGCGCTTTGATCAAAGGGATCGAGAGGCTCACTTCAGGGAGTCGACCCAGCTTAGATAGATAGGGCATCCAGAGGATTATATCTTGGATTTCTTTAGGGTCTCAGTCATGGCACCTGATTTTTTAGATGCAAGGAGAGTATACACATTTGTGGAGGGCTTGACAGAGCCATTGCGAGGACTGGTGAAGTCATGCAAACCATCTACTCTTCTGGAGGCGATATCTTGCACTCAATATTTGCAAGGGGTTATACCCAAGACCCAAGCTCCATTTCCTTCATGCACTCCCTACCCTCAAAAGGGAAGTAACACTAGAATTCCCATGGTGCAAAGAGTAGCCCAAGGGTTGATCAGTTGGATGACGAGACCAGGAGAAACTTCAGGAAAAGGAAGTCGTGTTTTACATGCCGAGAGACTTGGGCACCAAGCCATCGGTGCACAGCGGGTAAGGCCTGTTACATCGAGGTCTTCTCAGATAGTGATCAGGATGATGATGTGGAGTTTGAGTTTTGTGGAGGAGACAACGAGGATCTAGTAGGGAGGGACCACCACCACAAACAGGGAGGAGCATCTTTCGCACCAACCAGGGGAGTCCTAGCTTCTTTGTGTGGGATTCCCAATTTTTTTACCATGAGGATCAGAGCTACGGTGCAAGGGTAGAGTGTTTTAGTTTTAGTAGACAGTGGGGCCACCCACAATTTTATTGATGCTCAAATGGTCCAAAGGAGGTGCATCGTCACTGCAGAGTTTGAGGGGTTTTTAGTCTTAATACCATGAGACAGGACTATGTAGTGCACTCGATATGTTCCCTCTCTAACAGTGACTCTGGGGAACTATTCGATGACAAACCACTTTTTTGTGGTGGATGCACCAGAAACCAATGTGGTGTTGGGTGTCAAATGGTTGTATTTCGGAGTTTGAGCATTAGGTGTACAATGTGATGGAGTTTTCTAGACCTGATGGCAAGTCAGTGGTTCTTCGAGGCATGCATTTGTACCCCCCTCAGATAGTTTCAGTCCATAGAATGGAGGCTAATTTGAGGCATGGAGGCATAGCATGGGCAGTAAAGATGAGGATTTCATAGGCTGGAGGAGAGACCATGCCACCACATCCAGACATACAGACAATACTAGATAGAGATATAGTAGTCTTTGGAGATATACCATTGGGAAAACCACCTAATAGGGGGTTCGAGCACACTATAGAGTTGGAGCCTAGTGTGCAGGAAATCATGACTACACCCTATAGGCATCCCAAGACCTATAAGGATGGGATCGAGAGGGCCATCAAGGATTTATTGGTTTTGGGTCACATCAGATCGAGTTCCAGTTTGTTTGCTTCTTCGGTTGTGTAGGTGAAGAAGAAGGATGAGACTCTCCACATGTATATTGACTACAGGGCTCTCAATAAGAAGGCGTTGAAGAACATGTATCCCATTCAATGCATTGATGAGTTGTTGGATGAGCCTAGAGGAGCCAAGTACTTCTCCAAGATAGATTTGTGGTCGGGGTATCATCAGATTCGGGTGAGGGAGCAGGACATCCCGAAGACAAATTTCATATGTCATTATGGGCATTTCGAGTCCCTGGTCATGCCTTTTGGGTTGACCAATGCAATGGCTACTTTTCAGTTGTGCATGAATCATGTATTTAGAGGTCAATTGAGGACATTTGTACTAGTATTCTTTGACGACATCTTGATCTACAGCAGGACATGGGAGGATCACTTGCAACACTTAGAGATAGTCTTGCATATATTGGAGGAGCAACAGTTCTATGCCAAGATGTCCAAGTGTGAGTTTGGGCTGACATAGATGCTTTAGTTGGGACACATCATAGGTGCAGATGGGGTCAAAGTGCATGAGGAGAAGATTCTGGCCATTCAGGATTTGCCAAAGCCTTGAGATGTGATAGCGTTGAGAGGATTTTTGGGCATCTGTACGTATTACGAGAAGTTCATGAAGGGCTTCTCACGGTTGGCAGCACCCCTTACTGATCTGACTAAGAAGGGGGATTTTGCGTGGACAGAGGAGATCAGGCAATGTTTTATCACCTCAAGGAGGTGATGAGTTTTTTTCTGGTATTGGTACTTCTGGATTTTACTTAGCCTTTCACATTGGAGTGTGATGCATTAGGTGTGAGGATCGGGACAATCTTGTCCCATGGAGGGCACCCCATTTCTTTTGAGTCGGAAGCTCCTACCACATGATATTTCGTATTCCATTTACAACAAGGAGAAGTTGGCCCTAATGCATGCATTGGCCAAGTTTAGGCAGTACTTGGTGGGGAACCGATTTCAGGTGAAGACAGATCATAACAATCTTCGCCATTTCATGGGGTAGCAGGGACTCAATGATAGAAAATTGAGGTCGGTTAGCAAGGTACAGGCTTATTATTTTGATATTGAGTATGTGCGGGGGAATCATAACGTGATGGAAGATGCACTATCAAAGAGACTAGCAGGGCTTTCACTCATGAGCATTTTTCATGATTGGAAGGCTTAGTTATTAGTAGAGTACTCCAAGGATCGTCGGGCATGCGAAATCTTAGAGGGAATCTATGCAGATGAGTGCTACAGGGTGATGAATGAGGCTATTTATTATAAAGGGTGCATGTTTTTGGTTTCAGGATCCCAGTTGAGGGAGCACGTCCTTCGAGCAGCTCATGATTCTCCTTTGTCTGGGCACCAGGGGTTTAGGAAGACTTATATGGCAGTGATAGAGCGCTTCACTTAAAAGGGCCTCAAAGGAGATGTGTTGAGGCATGTGCAGGATTGTGAAGCTTGCCAGAGGAACAAAGGAGATTGAGCCATCCAGCAGGATTGTTGCATCCTCTTCCCATCCCTAAGGGGAAATGGGAGAGTATCTCTATGGATTTCATCACTAGACTTCCCTTAGTGAAAGGGAAGGATTGTATTTTTGTGGTGATCGACCGGGTGACAAAGTTTGCACACTTATTTTCCATATCGACACGATATTCGGCCTCACATGTGGCAGAGTTGTTCTTCAGGGAGGTATTTCATCTGCACAAACTTCCTAAGACTATAGTCGGTGACCAAGATAGCCGATTCATGGGAGGATTTTGGCAGAATATTTTCAGGCTAGTCGACACCGAGCTCACCCTCAGCACCAGCTATCATCCAAAAACTAATGGCTAGGAAGAGAGGGTGAACCATTGGTTAGAGGGATACATCAAGAACTATGTGACAAGCCAACACAAGGCTTGGATTCAATGGTTGCATCTGGGAGAGTATTGTTACAAAACTACCCATCACATGTCCATTGCTATGACTCCTTTTTGTTCTTTATATGGTTATGATACTTTGTCTTTTATTGACATTGTTTTTGGAGACAACAGTGCCCCAAAGGCCAAGGATTATATCATAGAGAGCCAAGATATCCTCAAGGCTCTTAAGGATAACTTACAAACAACCCAAAACCAGTAGAAGGTGTATGCTGACCATCATCGAGTAGAGAGGCATTTCGCGGACGGGGATCAAGGAGGGGGACTTGGTCTACCTTCGATTGCAGCCTTACCGTCAGTCCATGTTGAAGCAGAAGGGGGGTTAGAAGTTGCAACCAAGATTATTTGGGCCTTACAGGGTGATCAAGAGAATTAGAGAGGTGGCTTATGAGTTGGAGCTACCACCAGGGAGAAGGATCCATAACATTTTTCATGTGTCATACCTCAAGAGGGTGTTGGGGAAACATGTTACAACAGTTGTGGAGTTGCCTCCACTTGATGATGAGGGTAATTTGATTTTAGATCCATATGCCACCTTGGAGACCATGGAGAGGAAGCTTAGAAGTAGGTTCATTAGAGAGTATTTGGTGCATTGGAAGAGTTTACTAGATGAGGATCCCACTTGGGAAGGAGAGCACATACTTGAGCATCCAACATTGAAGTTGTTTGGGGAAAAGTAGCATTTGGGAGGGGAGGACTATCATGTCCCTTCCTAAAATAATTTGGAACAAGATCAATTATTATATTATGGGGCCAATTTTGGATATAGTGGGTCCCATTCAATTTTACTATGCGATTAGACTTAGGAAAAATTATTTTTGTTTTGGTTAAGCTACACATGGTGGCCACCCATACTAGGGAAATACACACTCCCTAGTTCAATTTGCATGGATGTGGTTAATTTTTGCATGGATATGGTTAAGTGAGGGCCCATGATGGAAGTAGAATTGGAGGGAAAAGTGCTCCACGAAATCTATATAAGGAAGGCAACTCTCCTCATTTCATTCATCTTTTGGCATATCAATTTCTCTTTGGTTGCTCAAGCTACTTGGCCGAGTCACTTGTCGTTCAGCACGAGTTATTCAAGCGAAAACCTCATCCTTTCTTCTAGGAACTTCACGTAACACCCTAGAAGGTTTTACTTCATTCTTCATGAGGAGGATCTCATTGTGATTTCCAGCAGTTGCATTCATCTCTAGGTGGTGCTTATTACTGGAGGATGCAGTAAAGAGGAGGTCAAGTTTGCTTGTGAGGTCTTACAGTGGATTTTGGTTGAGATATTTTAGAGAGGAGGCATAGGATATTTGTTGTCATTTTGGAGAGTTTGGGAGTTGGACGAGTGTGCTTCTTTGCATGGTGACTTTCATACTTACTGGTCCAGCGCAAAGGCAACACTTGGTGCTCATGTGGCCCAGGTAGAATATCAATCTTTGAGGCTGAACTTTACCAGGGAGGTTAAGGGAAACATTTGGAGAGGAGATTGCTTCATTTTTGGAGCTTGGAGGAGGTTTTCGTTGGTGTTCCTTGCAGATCATATTTCTTGAGCAGTTTGGAGGGGATAGGGCATATCGGAGGCTGAATTTGGGAGGTTGGATTCAAGCCAAACCCTTTCTAGATTATTGTGGGTTATTTCCAAGGAGATTGGGGTTAAATTTTTGGGATTTTCTGAGCACCAGAGACGAGGTTTCTTGCAATTCGTTTCGAGCCAACAATGCAGTTTTTGGGGGATAACGCAGAGCACTAGAGGAGTAGTCATTTTCCATATTTGAGATTATTGTTTATCACCTCGGTTCTGTCAAGATTTCCCTTGAGGCAAGCATAGGTGAATTTATCCATACTATTGTACTTGCTGCATTTCATTAATAAAATGGCTCAGTTGGTTCTCATTTCTCGGGTTTATTGAGCATTTGTTAAATATTTTTTATAAATCAAATTGTCTTTGCATATCACTATTTATATAAGTTTAGAACATTACACACTCTTTATTTGTTTTTTTTTGCTTTGATTTACCTTCTGCCTTTCTCATTTTTTGTCTTTACGTTTCTTTTTAGTTGTAGAATAGCTTTTGCATGAGACCGTGTTTGGTTTCTGAAGCAAGCATGGTGAAGTCCACAAGGAATGTGTGCTACTATCAACGCTTGGTTATCTATTTATTCCCTCTCTTTGTGTGAGTCTTTCATTCTTTTATTTGATGATACTTTGATGGAAAATACATCCTTTTTTAAGAGAACCATAGTGGAATCATGATGCTTGAACCTATAACCAGTACTGCCTACTCTAATTGGTCTTTTATTTTCAGTTAATCCTTGTCGTCTAAGTCGTTTAGAGTAAGGAGGGGGGAAAACCTTAACCAGTGTGTCAGAGGTATATATAAATGTCCTTCTCTGAAGGCACAACCTCTTCTTCTCTCAATAATTCAGGATCCCTCTTCCACCTCGTTAAATCAATAAGTGCCTATGCACAATTCTATGAAAAAAAATTAAAAAAATTGAATGAAAAAATAACATAAAGGCGAAAGAAGATAAGGGCTTCATGCAGAGAGAGGTGAAGAAAGAAACTATGTCGAAGTATTGTCTAGGCTCACTGGCAACGGAGCAATGTTTGTGTTCCTGAAGTGACTCCGCCAGGGTACTATCTAGGTTTGTTGGTAGTGGAGCAACACCAGAGATTAAAACTAAAACCATAGAATTTCTTTCCACTTGTGTATGTATATACTCGTCATACCCAATCGAATCAATGTATTCTGACTTGGCTTGGTTAAGTGTGTCATTGACGAAGAGAATGCTAGGGGCTATATATTTAACGCAAGCTAAGTAAAGAAGCTATGGTAATCGATGAACTGAACAATACTTCATGAAGAGTTAGACCTGTTTTGCATGAGGTAAGATCCATACAGAGAGTTGGAGTTCTACCAATGTGTCGCCAAGTGTTGTAGTGGCTACAACCACCCTCCAAAATTTTGCCTATGCTTTGATTTTGGAGCCTTCCTTTCTATTTACATGAGCTTATCTTTGACTGTCGTCAAGTATTCATGATCTGATTAAGACTTATTATTTTTATATGTGCTTTTGATTGCTATTATCATACTTAACTGATCTTTTGAGTCACAAGTAACCTTCTCACTTCATCTTGCAGCAGTTTTGGGCTTACCTCCAGAAACTGCGTAATCCATGAGGTCAAGCTAGCCTTAATGAAGGAAATTGTGCAATCCTGACAGGAAGCTCAGCCTTGAGCTGGAGAAATACACAGTCATGGATGGAAGCCAAGCAGTAAGCTCAGAAACTGTACAATCCACTCCTTGAGTTGAGAAACTGTGAAATCCACTGAGCCGGGAAGTTTCCCAGTTTCCCATAATTGCACAATCTTCCTTGGCAGTGTCCATGGAAAGTTCCTAAAAAAGCAATTGCTACAAAATAGGGATTCATCATTAGGCATGCGCGTCATAAACCATATTTGCCAAAACTATTTAGTAGATGCCTCTACAGCTCATTTGTACATTAGATCTTGGAGCCCTAGCATTCCCGAGGAGATCAAGGAACCTTGGGTGGAGTTGTCGTCGCTTTTCCGGGTGAGTTTTGTTTTTGTCGTCTTTTGCCACTTTTGTGTCGCTTTTTGTCATTTTGCTTCAATGAGTTTTGTTTTGTTGCTTTCTCTTCATGGTTGCTGGTGTTTTAACTTTGTAGCTTGTAGAAGTGGTGTTTTAGTTTGTCGTTTTCCTTTCATAAGTATTGCATCAATTTTCTTGTTTTTTTACATTAGCAATCGTCGTTTCAGTGGCTCTCCTCACATATTTGTTTTTCCTTCCGTTTGTTGAGTTTTTGCACCTGATTCACATTGATATATCCATACTTAGTCAAATCTATGTTTTAAATTTCATTATATTTCATATCTACTTGTTTCCCACACTTTCACCAGGCAGATCTACACTTTCCCTTGGTTAGGTTTCACCTTGCCCAGCTGGGCATTGCGTAATTCATAAGCTCAAGCTAAGGCTTGGCTTCTGAGACTGCGCAATGTGCAGTACAGGTTGGCTCAACTGCACATTATGCAGTTCTAGGGCCAAGTCTACCACCTTGGCCACTAAGACAGTACAATGCACAGCCTCTCACAGTCACTTCTCAGGATAGACTGCACATTACGTAGTCTCAAGCCTCAGGTTGCACCTTGGCTACTGAGACTACACAATGCAAAGTTCCCACAACCAGTCTCCCTCACTTGTTCAAAAAAATTTGCAATCTTTCTCACTAGTTCATCGGTTTGCTTCCTGATCTTGCTTTAAAGGTAGATTTGCAAAAGATAAATGTTTCTTGCCATGAGTGTATTTTATGTCCCACAAGTACCACAGTTGTTGAAAACTTCTCTCCAGAATTCATTGTTACCACGGAACCAAAGAGAAATGCTTCAAAAGATATCAATAAAATTAGTATTGGGGAAGTAGTCAAGTAAACGCTAGTAAATTTGCCAGTATACTCAAACACTCAAATGTATGTAGAAAAGGAATCAGATCTTACATGGAAAAAAGTGAACGAATATTTTATAGAAAAGGACTTTGCATCAGATCTATAGGACCGACAAGTGCACATCAATGTCCAGAGATCAAGGCTACTCAGGGTTGCATGCAGATATCCAGTCTTCCCATGTGCATATGTCATTGGCTGGATTGTCTCGCATATTGATGTGAACACCATGACTTTGAGCAATACCAGCAGATGGAGGCTTGCTACTTTTGGGTAGTAGATTACCAACATATGTAGCATTTGCCTGAGCCGGAAACATGCATGGATTCATAGTCTATGCCACCAATAGCTATTTGGGCACAAAAGATGTTGTTAAGAGCTAGGTGAAGGAGCCATCAAAGTTTCGCCAGACACCCATGAACACATATAAGACAAGGTCTCTCAGGAGGGCCTATTAGTTGTTGATCATATTGGCTTGTAGAATCTATAGCCAGCAAAGCATCGAGACCTTTCCATGCACATCCACTTCAAGATGCTCTCAAATTGCATCCATCGAGGATTTATGCAGAAGCAAACTAACCACTTCCTAATTCCACTATACAAGATGTCTTTGAGGAAGAACCACCTTGCATGT